>JAYESA010000016.1:52151223-52393745 GCA_036927795.1 Iris macrosiphon | reverse complement strand
TATATATATATATATATATATATATATATATATATATATATATATATATATATATATATATATATATATATATAATATATATATATATATACTATATATATATATATATTATATATATATATATATATATATATATATATGATGTATTTCTTGAACTGGTATATATATACATATGTGTACGTAATGTACGTGCATCCCTAGTACCCTTTTTAATATATGTATATATGTACATAGTATATTTTGATTAGTATGTATATGTGTACATGTATATAATAGTGTAAATTTATTAAGTGTATATATATATTATGTATAAAACTAATTGGTAATATATTATGAGTGTACTATATATATATATATATATATATATATATATATATATATATATATATATATATATATATATATATATATATACCTCTACTAGGTAACCCGAGTGTAACTACGGATACCCCGTAACTACACATGACCTTGTGACCCTGTGAACTGTTAGTGGACTGCCACATGTACACTGACGCACTGGCAAGCCCCGTATCAATTTGACCGTCTGTCTTGCACAACAATCACAGACGCGACGCCCGTGCAACTTGACGCACACTGACCCTAGTTGACCAGTGCCATACCTGGCATAGCCCCTGAGTTTGATGTATTTTGATTATGTGTTAGTGTAGCATCTGATGCAAATATTATATTTATGTTATGTCTATAGGACTGTTGGATCATCCAGGCGATACAATGGAACAGAACATTGGTATTACCAGCTAAGGACCCAAGGCGAGTACATTCTCTAATAATTTCCAATTATTTGATAATATCTATAATTCCAGTATCTAGAAATGTTATATCTGATTCTTGACACTGTACTACACGGACTAGTATATAGATTGGACCTGCAATCATGAGATGTTACATTGATGATATATTGGATATTGCTCGTGTATCGTGACGTGTCGTGATTGGATCCACTGTACTAGTTGGGGGCTGGGAAATATTAGTAGATTATGTGATCATACCCAACTCTATATGCATCATAGCTCACCTCACATCTCACGTCGGGTGCGGCCTGACCATTACATGCCTCATAGCTGTTATATATGATTAGCCTGACCTCTACATGCATCATAGCTAACCAAATGGTTAGCCTGACCTTACATGAATCATAGCTAATCATATGTTGCCAGCCTGATCCTGTCCCAAGCTGATCACATGATAGACTGATATTTCAAACACTTAGAATAGTTACAGTTCTCTATTTTAGATCATATACTACATCACCTGTATATGATATTGTACCTCATTCTCTTCGTTTTATATGTGCATTGACTGTTTTATATTGTCGATATTGCCTGTCTCTTTACATTGCCTGTCTCTTTATTTTGCCATTGCATTTATTCACTGTCTTCTCTCAGTATATAGCATTATCTGTTTATTGTTTTATAGTCCTTATCAATTAAATTGAAATATTATTTGAGATATACTTTGCTCCTTCCTGACGGGAAAATATTTTTCCAGACTATGCCTTAGAGGAACTGGTGTCCGACATTTATGGACTATAGGATGAGTAGCTGCAGTCTTGGACTTGGTAGTTCAGTGTTATTCCGGGAGGTTTAGCCGAAATCACTAGTTATCTAGTTAGTTTCTTAGCTTTCTATTTTGGTACCAGATTTGTCTCCGACAAACTTATTTGAGACTTGGATTATATTGTTGAGTTAGACTATTTCTAGTTTAGACTTATGTTGCATCTTACTTGTTTCTTTGAGATCTTATCGTGCTGTAGTTATGTGATTGAGTATGTTGTTCATATTATACTGTGATATTCGTGTCTCCTCATGGAGTTGGATATTCATGTGAGATTGATTAGATAGTTACATGACCTAGACAGCGTTCTACCGTCGATGCTGCGGCGTAGACTGGACTTACACACATTCTCGTGCCCCTATACCGGGTGCGGGTCATGACAATTGATGTATTATTTTAGACTCATGAGTTATATTATGACTATTCTGTTCTTTATGATTCGTGTTCATTTCCATCTTAGTTCTGTGATTGAGTATATTATCATTATTGGTGGTTCATTATATTGTTAGATAGATTATCCAGACAACGTTCTACCGTCGATTCTGCGGCGTAGGCTGGGCGTTGTTTCTGACTTGTACCCTTACACCGGGTGTGGGTCGTGACACGTTTTTAGTGGTGGCCCATGCAGGTCTAGCTTCACAAAGTATGTAATATCGTGGTAGTACGATAATTTAGTTGTACTACTATGAGCCTGCGATAGGATATAGGATATAGGCTGAGATACTCAATCACACCAGGAAAATTCTTTTGATTCAACTATTCTTCTTTGATATTGATACTTGATCTCTTAATTTGTCCTTTTCTTGAATGTCTTACATCTTGTGCCATATTGATTCCATTCCAGCTTTAGCTTTATTTGATAGTGGTGCTTCCTATAGTTTTATATCTGTTTCTTTTGCTCTGAAGCATGGTTTGGTAGCTGAGTCTTTGTCTAGGACTTGCAAGATCATGACCGGGGGAGGCATTATCCTGGTTAATGATATTTGCAAGGATCGGAGAGTTACTCTGGGAGGCCGGGAGTTGAGTGCGTGTCTACTTGTAATGCCACTTCCGAACTACGATATTGTACTCGGGATAGATTGGTTGAGTAGGCACCTTGCTAGCATAGATTGTAGAGGAGGTAGAGTTTTGTTTGGTCCGCCAGGAGAGCCAGAGTTTGAGTTTGCTAGAGGAGCTGCAGAGCAGGAAGAAGACATTATTTGTGGAGCTATGGTAGAAGACAAGGAGTTGCCACATCCGTTGATAACAGAGTTCTTGGATGTGTTTCCTAAGGAAATGCCAGGATTGCCGCCAGATCGAGATGTTGAATTTTTTATAGACTTGGTGCCAGGTGCAGAACCAATTTTGCAGCATGTCTATAGAGTAAACAACAGTGAGCTGGTCGAGCTGAAGAAGCAGGTGGACGAATTATAGGATAAGGGGTTTATCTGATCGAGTTCTTCATCATGGGGAGCCCCGGTATTGTTTGTACCAAAAAAGGATGGATTGGTGCGCATGTGCATTGATTACAGGGCTTTGAATAATCTCACTATCAAGAATAAGTATCCTTTGCCACGGATTGATGATCTGTTTGATCAGTTGAGTGGTGTGAAGGTGTTTTCTAAGATAGATTTGAGATCAGGCTACCATCAGGTGAAGGTAAAGCCGGAGGACATACCGAAGACTGCTTTTAGGACTTGGTATGGTCAGTACGAGTTTATGGTAATATCGTTTGGTTTGACTAATGCACCAACGGTATTTATGAACTTGATGAACAAGGTGTTCCACCAGTACCTTGACAAGTTCGTGGTGGTGTTCATCGACGACATACTCATATACTCGAGGACACCGGAGGAGCATGAGGAGCATTTGAGGATTGTGTTGGATGTGCTGAGGAAGGAGAAGCTGTATGGGAAGTTGTCCAAGTGTGAGTTTTTCCTAGACATGGTGGAATTCTTGGGGCATATTGTGACTGATGATGGTATTTTAATGGATCTGAAGAAGATCGCAGCAGTGGAATCTTGGAAGATCCCGAGTTCGGTAGCAGAGATAAGGAGTTTCTTAGGATTGGCAGGCTACCACAGGAAGTTTGTGCAAGATTTTTCGAGGATTGCCGAGCCGATGACCAGACTCACAAGGAAGGATGTGGAGTTTGTTTGTACTGAGGATTGCCAGGCTACTTTTGAGGAGTTAAAGAAGAGGTTGACGTCTGCTCCTATTTTGACATTGCCATCAGGGTCCAGAGGTTTCACTATTTATAGTGATGCATCGGAAAAAGGTTTGGGTTGTATTCAGCAGCATGGGAAAGTTATTGCCTATGCATCCAGGCAATTGTGTCCTCATGAAAAGAACTACCCTACCCATGATTTGGAGTTGGTAGCAGTCATCTTCTCTCTGAAGTTGTGGAAATATTATTTTTACGGAGAGCGTGTAGAGATCTTCACAGACCACAAAAGCTTGAAGTATATTTTCACGCAGGAGTTGAACATGAGGCAGCGTCGGTGGTTGGAACTGATGAAGGATTTTGATATCTTTTTGCAATATCATCCTGGGAAAGCTAATGTAGTTGTCGATGCATTGAGCAGGTATCCGGTAGCTATGTTCTTGATGCAGGATCGATATTTGTTGGAGGACTTGGAGAGCTTGGGCATTGAGGTGATTATTCCTGGTTATGCTATACAGATGTAGGGATTGTAGATACATTCAGATTTGATGGACATGATCAAGGCAGCATAGTATGAGGATATATCACTAAGGAGTATCAGAGCTCAGGTGAGAGCAGGATTGGAAGATGATTTTACTATTACAGAGGATGGATCTTTGAGGCATGGAGTTAGATTGTGTATGCCTAGTGGGAAACTGCGTGAGGAGGTATTACAGGAAGCGCATTGCTCTTAGTATTCCATGAATCTAGGTGCTAAAAAGATGTATCGGGATATGCAAGAGGATGTGTGGTGGTATAACATGAAGAGGGAAGTGGCACAGTTTGTATCCAGATGCTTAGTGTACCAGCAGGTGAAAGCCGAGAGGCAGAGGCGAGGAGGTTTACTTCAGCCATTACCCATTCCAGAGTGGAAGTGGGAGCACATTACTATGGATTTTGTGTCCAGACTTCCACGATCTCCAAAGGGAAAGACGCGATTTGTGTCATCGTTGATAGGTTGGCCAAGTCGGCCAACTTTTTGCCTTTCAAGGTGGGTTTGTCTACGCAGAACCTAGCAAAGATGTATGTGAGGCAGATTATTAGGATACATAGAGTTTCCGTCAGCATAGTCTCAGATCGAGATAGTCGTTTCACTTCTCATTTCTGGAGGAGTTTGCAGGAGAGTTTGGGCACTCAGCTCAAGTTCAGTACTGTATATCATCCCCAGACAGATGGACAGTCAGAGAGGACTATTCAGACTCTCGAGGATATATTGCACACTTGTGTACTAGATTTCGGGGTTCTTGGGAGGACCATCTCCATTTGGTAGAGTTGGCTTACAACAACAGTTACCAAACAAGTATAGAGATGTCACCTTTTGAAGCTTTGTACGGTCGGAGGTATCGTACTCCTTTGTCTTGGGACGATATTGGAGAGAGATTTTTGCTTTGGCCAGAGATGGTTATGGATGTAACAGAGAAGGTTCAGTTGATCATAGACAGACTTCCAGTGGCGCAGGACAGACAACGACATTGGGCCGATAGCCATCGGAGACCTTTGGAGTTTGAGGTATAGTTTAGATTTTTGTTTTGTGCTTGTTCTTGGTTGTTTGTTATAGATTAAGTTCTTAAGGTGGTATTTTATTCTAGGTGGGTGGTTTGGTGTTTCTGAGGATTTCTCTGACACGAGGCACGATTCATTTCGGTGGAGGCAGAAAGCTTAGTCCGCGATTCATTGGACCTTTCACTATTCTAGAGAGGGTCGGTGCAGTTGCTTATAGACTAGACTTGCCACCTGCATTGGAGGGAGTGCACAATGTGTTTCACGTGTCATAGTTGAGATGATACGTGGCAGATCCTAGTCATGTATTGGATCACTCGGAGATAGAGGTGGGCCCTACTCTTAGCTATCCAGAGCAGCCAGTTGAGATTCTGGATCGGAGAGAGAAGGTGCTGAGGAACTAGACTATTCCTTTGGTGTGCGTTGCATGGAGGTATTACTCTCTAGGGGAGTCTACCTGGGAGAGAGAGGATGAAATGCGGGAGCGTTATCCATATTTGTTTGTACCTTGAGGTATGTTATTTCCTAAGTTATGTTCTGTTCAGTGTTATGTTCTGTCATAGTTTGTTATGATTCTTTAGTTCTGTTCTATTATTTTCTGGGGGTAGTTTTCGTCTTTGAATTTCGAGGACGAAATTATTTTAAGGAGGGTAGACTTGTCACTGCCACATTTTCTAAGAAAGGGTATTTTAGTAATTTTATATTTAATTAAATATTGTGCTTGATAAATAATTATTTGTTATATTATTTAATTGTTATTAGATGTTAGTTATTTAATTTGGACTTGTGTTAGTGGACCTAACTAGTTTAGTTTGGACTCATGGACCGACATGAATTAATTAGTTAGACTTAGCCCAATTAGAAAGCCCATTGTTAAGGAGATGGATTAAATTAATTAAATTATTAGACTAGAAGCTTCCTTCCTTAATTATTTCTTCATGAGAGACCCCGAGAGGTATAATGGACATTACATGATAACTTGGGGACGAGGAAAAGGGCCGGCCTATTTAAAAAGAGGGGGATATTTCTCTCTCCTCTTTTCATTCCAAATCTAGATCAAGAATTTCCCTCTACCAAATTCCTTCATTCCTATTTCATTTCCCTAAAAAATTTCATTCCAATTCTTTCCCAAATCACCATTAGAGACTTGAAAAGTAAGTATCTAGAAGGAGGAAGCAAGGATCTACAAAGAGGAGCAAGGATCTACAAGTTGGAGGCAATTTTATCTCAATTGGAGGTTCCATTGGGAATTCATCTCCCAATAGGTACAATTTAATTTTCCCCATAAATTAAAGTTCTAAATATGAGATTTAACCATGGAAAATTAACCCATATGCATAGGCTACCAATAGGGTTTGGTTTTGTGTTCATAGGAGGCCTATTGAGAAAGTTATGGTACTTTTTGTGTCAATTTTGGGGGAATTCCGAGATTGACATTTGTTGTGTGTGTCAATTGATCCTATAGATCAATTTGGTATATGTTTATATGTTTGGGGCTAGTGTCGTATCCACAATTGGGTACGTGTAGGTCGTATCCCAATAATTTGGTGATACGTGTTATTTTGGAGATTTTCCCTCCGACACGGGACTTTGTACATGTCATATTTTGATACGGACATTTAGATCTATATTTGACACTTCGTATTGTTCATAAATAATATATGTGACTTATTTGTGTTCTTTGAGTTGCAATTGGATGTGTGGTGGACTCGTGTCATATGCGTATCCTAGATCTATTGGGATACAGTGTGATACTCTCCATATGTTGTGTAATTATATGTAGATCTAATTCTTGTACTCTTAATTCATATAGATTATATTTATGCATATATATAGATATTATATATATATTATAGTATATATAATTGTGTTCTTGTATCATAGATCTATGTATTATATATGTACTAAGAGAATATATATATTATGTAGTCTTTCTTCTACATGCATTAATATATATGTTATAGTATATAGTATGGGTATATATGTATATGTTGTTATAAAATATATATGTATGTTTAATTGGGTAATTTTATTATATATAGTTGTTATATAATTATTTATATATATATATAGATGTATAATTATAATATATTTATGTATGTGTGGGTTTGTGGCTATGTCATAATATGTACATAATAATAGGGGAATATAATTATAGTTTATTGGTAATTATATATATATATATATATATATATATATATATAATATATATATATATATATATATATATAACATATATATTATATATATGTTATATATATATATTTTCTGTGTTTTAGCGACGGATGATTAATGACAGCCACTGTCATTAATAACAACAGGAAAAACAACAGCAGCTGCTGTAGCATGGCGGCAGTATTAATGACAGCAGTCGCTGTCATTAATTAGCAGCAGCAGCGGCGTGAAAAAGCAGCAGCAGCGACAGTTAAATCGGTGACGGTTGCAAACCGTCACCAAAGCAGCAGCAGCAGTGCAGAAAACCAACAACAGCAGCGACGGCGGTTTCAGTGACAGACAAACTGTCACTAAAAAGCCAGCGTATCTGAATATCTGTTTTCAGCACAGTTTTTAGCGACAATAGGCAGTTTATATATTTATATGTTTATATACTTATATATATATATATATATTAGTATTAGTATTAATATTGATGTAATGTATGCTAATTTCTTTATATATATAATATTTAGTATATGTATTATATATATATATAAGGGTAATTAATATAACAAGGTATTGGGAATTATCTTGAGGAAACCAAGGTAATTGGGGATACCCAAGGTATTGGGTTTGGGTGTCAAGTTTGTGATTATTGTTGAGGTACCAAGTTGGTTCAAAACCACGGTACCTATTTGATGTTGTAATTGTGATTATATATATATTTAATAATTAATTGTTTGGTATATTATTGATGTTTTACCTTGGGAATTACGTATCCGGAGATAAGGTATCCTAACTTTTTAGATGAGGTTTTTATGGCTTAGACTCTAGTATCTTGACCCATATTTTTGTGATAGGCTTGTGCAACCTAGAAATACATAGTTGACCATAGTTGACCATAGTTTGACCAGAGTTGACCATAGTTGACTTTTGACTTAGAATTGACTTTTTGGCCTAGAAGTTGACTAGTTTAACTTATTCTCTTTTCGGATCCTTGTATTGATGTTGTATTCCATATCTAGATCTTTGAGGCACCGTGTCAGACATCTGTGAGACTATTCTTTGGACTTCAGGCGAGTACATTCTCTGATAGTTTCTCATTTATGATATCCTCTATGATCATTGTATCTAGTGTAGATATCCATGTTCTCTTGACACTATGGTTACACGGATTGGTATATCCGGATCTCGTCATGAGATGTTATTCCTTGGTATATGGTGTATATGGTACAAGTATTGTTTCATTGGTTATCTTGTACATGTACATACACTGATTATCGGGAAGACTAGCTATCTTCTTGGGGAATCTTGTGCCATAGCATACCGTGGTTGGATCTATTATACCAGTCGAGGGTGGGGAGTATTAGTATAGATATATGATCAATACCCCTATTGTATCAAGTATTGATTACTGAATAGTGTTTATCATACACCGCACGTATGATTAGCCAGGCCGTATTGCATCTTGCCTAAGCCGATCACATGTTAAGCTAGTACTCACACACTTAGTCATTAGTATTCTTGTTCATTGGCATATTGTTCCTTATTGTATTTATTCCAGTATTTCCTTATTATATGTATCTCTCGTATCTATTGTGCATCTTGTATATTCACATCTATTTACTGCTATATAGTTTTTATCATTGATTAGAACTGCTGTTAGAGATATACTATGCTCCTTTTCTGACTGGATATATTTTTCCAGATGACACTGAGGAGTGGTACCCTACCTATTATGGACCTCAGGATGTTGTGAGTTTAGAGTCTGAGACCCTGGCTCAGGAGGGACTTATCCCAACTGAGACAGTTGACCCGGGTGTAGTAGCTTCTTAGTATTCTTTGTACTGGATTTGTCTCCAGCTTATTTTGTTATTCTTTCAGACTCATTGATGTATTATTTTAGTCTCCTGAGTTGTATTGTGACTATTCTATTCTTTATTTGATTCGTGTTCATTTCCATCTTAGTTCTGTGATTGAGTATATTATCATTATTGGTGGTTCATTATATTGTTAGATAGATTATCCAGACATCGTTCTATCGCCGATTCTATGGCGTAGACTGGACGTTGTTTCCGACTTGTACCCTAACACCGGGTGCGGGTCGTGACATTTATCTATCAGTTTAATGCTATTTTTTATTTTTAGGTTATTTTATCTCACTGCTTGTTGGGTTCTTGTTAGATTATTTTTCTTCATGTATTTTATGATGAGGCAATTACATTTGATATTTTTTCCTTCTCTGGGGTGTACTGCTTACTTTCTAGTTGTCATTTAAAGAGATACTTCTTTGTTCAGGAATTTACAATCTTAAAAATTATGTCCTTTGCTTGATGGGTTTTTGCTTCTCTGTTCAGGAGGTTGTCATACATTTTATTTTTTTTTGCTTGCTAGGCTCTTATTGTTTTCTTGCCGTCTGTTGAAGAGATACTTCTCTGTTTTATGGCGATGGGTACAAGTGGATGCTTTGCAATTTCTTGATGTAGCTTGTGAAAGAAAATATCATTTTTGAATTTACAATTTCAAAAGTCATGTCCTTTACTTACTGGGTTCTTAGTTCTCTTTTCAGGATGTTGTTATGCACTTTACTTCTTTGCTTGCTAGGTTCTTGTTATTTTCTTGCACTTTGTTGAAGAGATACTAATCTGTTTTGTGGCGATGGGTACAAGAGGTTGGTTCATAATTTCTTCATGTAGCTTGTGAGATGCCAATATCATTGTGGGTTGCAATATGGTACTTAATTTTCCATAGCCATGTGATACTTAGGTCTGTTGGTACATGGCTATGTGGTTATATTTGGTTTTATTCTATAGTGGTAAGAACTTTTATAGTGGTAATCTGCTTAATGTTTGCTGCAGTTTGTGATGAGGCAATTGCATTCTGGGTTCTTGTTGGATTTTATCTTCTTCTCGTGTTACGCTCATTTCTTGTAATGAAATGACTGTGATGTGGGTTTATAGAGGTTTTGGTATCAATATTAGTGAATTAGGTGACATTCCTTACCAATAATAATGGATGAAGAGGTATTGATGTTTAGTATCACACATTTGGCTTGATACTAATTGTTGATGCATTCTTCATCATGTTTTGATGGGCAAGTGGTAACCAAATATGCTAGTGAAGATATAAACTTAGAATCTTCATACTACGTACCAGTGCGTGCTAGGACGAAGAAGTCTTAGGCAATGAAAGCTCGCCAAGATCAAGCAATTGCTCATTCGACCAACAGGCAGCAAGCGTCGCTAACAGTAATGCGTGCCCCTGACGGAAGGTTATACAAAACTGATCCATGCGTCCAGCCCACAATGGCAATTGGACAGGGTCAATCTAAAGAGTCCTCTATTAGCAACCTGAGGAAAGTTCTTGTACGAACCCTAGGTCTGAAAGTGAAGACAACACCTACACACCCATGTGACCAGTCTACCCGGGCTCATAAGAAGGGTGCAAAGGTGAATCAGTCCTCGCTTGACTTGCGGAACGTGATCAATCACAAGCGCAAAGCGAGGAAAACAACTACGGCATATGAAGTACCCTCTCCAGGACATCACTGTACCAGCATTATCATCAACTATAGTTGTAA
This sequence comes from Iris macrosiphon, assembly GCA_036927795.1. Taxonomy (NCBI): domain Eukaryota; kingdom Viridiplantae; phylum Streptophyta; class Magnoliopsida; order Asparagales; family Iridaceae; genus Iris; species Iris macrosiphon. The sequence goes on along the minus strand of JAYESA010000016.1, from coordinate 52,382,751 downwards.
GAAAGTAGCAGTACCCACAAACATACAGTCGACATTCCCGCAACTGCAACCCGGGGAACAGGTGCAAGCACTAGAGCAAATGGAGCTGCCCTTCGCCTCATGTTATTCTGCTCGGAAGGCCCCCTCAATGAGGAAGGTCAGGAGTCCCTAACCTCCAGTCTGTTGCTCTCAGCCAGCGGATCAAGAAGACGGGTCCAAGGAGGATAGGCAGCGAAAGAGGTTTTTCTGGGTACCTGCTCAAAGAAGAAGTTGTCACCTTTGGGGATATTTCTTCCTTAGGACCCCAAGTAGCTACGCAAGCTGGGGGTTGTAATCTCCCGAACCTTTATGATAATTCAGCATTCTGAGAAGACAGTAATTCCTAAGGAACATATGTTGATATCCTTGGGGTTGGTTTCCCTCGCCAAGAAGATGCAGCTTCCTACGCTGGGGGTAGTGTTCTCTCCGAGTCCAAAGAGGATATGGCACTATCAACTTTCCCGGATGACTTATTCATGACAAGTGTCTGAGGCACAAAGTGCGACATCCACCATCCCATCCATTTCTTCCCATGTGAGAACAACATACATGACCAGAAACGACCACGAGGGCCCCAGCGATCGAAAGTGCCTTGAAACCCTCGAGGCCATGACCCAGACAATGCTAGAGATCAAGGAAAATATAGCCTCACAACCAGCGAGGGACTCTGTTCAAGCAAGCCTAGATCCCGAGACCAACGAGGATTCAAATACAACCGCTTTACCCACTGGCGGTAATCATCCCCTGCCCGGATCGTCTACTCCTTCCGCAGTCGATGAAGCCTGAAAAGCAATGCTGGAGGTACAAAAACTCTGGGCCCGCTTAGACTCAATAGGCAATCGGGACTCACTACGCGAGCTCAGACTCCGATAACCATATCCCCTAGAGTGGAGAGATGTACCGTACCCACCCAAGTACAAGACCTTTAAGTTGACTCTATTTAATGGGAAGATATCTCATCGTCAATTTATGAGTTACCTCCAGACGAGAATGGGGCATCTGCCTCGCAATGATGCCCTCCTAACCAAGCTCTTTGTCGGGGCATTGTCTGGAATAGACTTTGATTGGTTCTGCAGTCTCTACGACAACTGTATTTCATCGTTTGACGATCTCAAAGGTCTTTTTCTTGCTAGGTTCTAGGACGGGGGAAATGATATGACGATTGTTGGCCCATCCATTCTCAGTCAACTTAATTTTGATAGTTAACTAAACCATGCATTGATATATCACAATATGAAGCCTCAACCCTGCTATTACATGTCATCTGTATTATGTATATTCAAATATAATCTTTTATTTATTTGAGTCTACGATTGATGTAAGATGAGTCGCACTGGAAAATCAAAGTACCTATACCCAGATACCTAGTCCACTCAAATAAACCAAAGAACCTATCCACCAAATCAGGCCACATTTATTAACAAAGTCTACTATACTTAGAAACCGAACTCGGGCCGAACTCATGCCGAACTCGGACCGAACTCGGTTACCCTTTTGGTATAAAATCAACCAGTTCAAATAGCTCCTGATTTTTTGGTCCAACGGTTGGCAATTTAAATTAAAGCCCATCCGAATTCTGGCCGAATTCTATTTGCCTACATACTATAAATAGGATTAGAATTCTATATTCCTACTTACTCAATGATTCTTAATCTTCTATCCTATTATGAGCAAACATCTAAGCCTTAACTTTTCTATCTCCAAGAGAAACTCCCTAGCCTTCCTAGTGCCAAGTGCAGTCTCGGTCTAGAAGTATTCAGAGTTGTGAAGAGCTTGGTTCCATCAGTTACTCTCTCTCTAGCTGTGAAGTTGCGGGACTTTGGATCAAACCTTGTGGTGTAAAGAAGTGGCAAGACTTCAGATCAAAGCTTATGATTCACTATTGGTGATTATAGTGGATAAAACTTCGAGCTTGAGTTCTCGGGACTGGACTAGTCCTCTCAGAGAAAAACTAATATACATCTTGGTGTTTGCGTTTGCTTTCTCTCTCTACTTTACTGTTTTACTTTACTGTCTTTATATACACTGTTAGTTAGCAACTGTTTTCATTCTGATAATCTTTAATTGGGTAGATTATTCTGCTGTACTCTATTCACCCCCCTAGAGTTACTTTACGGTCCTTCAATTGGTATCAGAGCTAGTTCTCTTGATATTTGGCTTAATATCCTAAGAGACTTATGGCAAATGTTAGATCTATCCACACCAACAATGATGAAGGCCAGTACACAAATAGGCCACCCCTATTTGATGGTACTAACTACACATACTGGAAGACACATATGAGCTTCTACCTAAAGTTACTTTATTTTGACCTTTGGGCTGTAGTAGTAGAAGGATACAAGAAGCCACACAGAATAGTCATAGATGGTAACCTTGTAGAGAAATCTCATGATAAGTATACATATACCAAAAAAAAAGCTAGTCTTAATGCTAAAGCTATTAACGCTCTATTTTGTGTTGTAGATATAATTGAATTTAACATGGTCTCCACTTACGAAACTTCGTACGAAGTATGAAAACTTCTTGAGGTCACTCATGAAGGAACTTCCAAAGTGAAGGAATCAAAAATAAGTCGTCTAACACAAGAGTATGAAGCATTTAAGATAAAGCAAAATGAGACGATCACTCAAATGTTCACAAGATTCCTCGATATCGTCAACCCTCTATTATCACTTAGCAAGGAGTACAACAATCACGAGAAGATTCGCAAGATACTCAGGGGACTCACCAAGAATTAGAATTCCAAGGCCACTGCAATCATAAAAAGAAATGATCTTACCACTATGACCCTCGAGACGCTCATGGGCAAGTTGATAACTCACGAGCTGGATCTCAAGGAATTTGAAGAACCCACTCCTAAGGAAAAGATGATTGATCTTAAGACACATCACAAAAAGGTCACCAACCGACGACAATGAGTCTCAAGATGAGAAACTTGCCCTGACTACTAGAAACTTCAGGAAATTTCTAAAGCTTGAGAGATAAAGAAGGAGTCTATTGACAACAGTGATGAAGAGCCTATATGTTACAACTGTAAGAAGACTGGGCATATAAAGAAAGATTGTCCAACCCTAAGAAAAGAAAATTGCCATAATCACTCATCCAGAAGAATATTATCACAAAAATATGCAAACACTAGTATTTGGTACGAAAGTGAAGCTAATGAATCCGAAGAAGATAATCCTCGAGAAGTAGCAAACATATGCTTCATGGCGTTAGCTGATCAGGTAACAGATAAAACTCTTATAATAATTTTACTTTTGATGAACTAGCACTACTAGAATAATTTAAATTAGCGACGCCTGAAAACGTCGCTAAATGGCCTAAAAATGTCGCTAAAAAAATTAGCGACGTAATTAGCGACGTTTTAATAAATTCGTATTTAAGCTAGTCGCTGACAGGAAAAATGTCGCAAAACGTCGCTATAGCTACGTTATCTAGCGACGTATTTACGTCGCTAATATTTTTCTTATTAGCGACGTTTAGCAAATCAACGTCGCTAATATAGTGACATATTTTTTGTCGCTAAACGTCGCAAATTTTTTTCTTTTTAGCGACGTTTTGTAACACATTTATCGACATTTTATTGACATGACAAATACTGCCATGTCAGCAATTTAGCGACATTCAGCGACGCATTCAGCAACGTATTTAGCGACATATTTAGCAATGTATTCAGCGATATATTCAACGACGTATTTAGCGATGTATATAAATGTCGCTAAACGTCGCTAAATTTTTAGTGAAAAAATAAAAAAAATAAAAAATGGTTTCCAAATCAATCTTCCTGCTGTTTATGAATTCCTAATTTATATAAATAGACCCGGAGCAACCCTCTGTTGAATTCTCCGGGTTCGCCACCCCCTTCAGTGAAATACTCAACACCGGTAAATTAACATATATTTAATATGAATAAAATAAATACACAGACTTATAATACTTCATAAAAATAGACAGACTCGGAGCAACCCTCCGTTGAATTTTCTGCGTACGAAATATCATAAAAGTATATAAAATATCACAGTCACACAATAAACACGAACTAAAAGTATCACAATCACACAAAAAGCACAATATAAAAGTATCATAGTCACATAATAACCGCAATAAAAGTATCACAGTTACACCATAAGTCTTATTCGATTTCTCAATCTCTCAAGAAAATCAAATATGCTGGGGCAGAATCCAGTCCCTTAGATACTTCGTATAAGCAGCGTCTACTCCATCAATCTCCGCTATAGGTGCTGGGTGACTGGAACTCCCACTCTCAGTTGGTGCCTGCCCAACAATAGGAGGCACCACTTCCTCCTTAACAGTAGAAGTTGCCACTTCCTCCTTAACAATCGCTTCCAATTTAATAGTAGGAGGTATCCCTTCCTCCTTAACTTCACTTCCTCCTTAACAGTTGGAGGTATCACTTCCTCCTTAACAGTAGGAGGTGCCTCTTCCTCCTTAACATTCACTTCCTCCTTAACAATATGAGGTATCACTTCCTCCTTAACAGTAGGAGGTGCCTCTCTCAAACGACGTGCACGTGCTCGGGTCATGGGTGCCATCTGGTAAGATAGATGGAAACAAAGAATATAATTGATAACATATATTAATATATGTATCCATATAGTTAAAATAGATGTTACGTTCCACATTAAAAATACAGTACAAAATTTCTTAACTAATTTCTTAATTTGGAAAAAACTAAATATTTTATAAACTATCCAAATAAAAATTACAAATACTTATTTATCGATACTGCAAATCCAACTTAATTTAGCATCACTGCATAAGCATGTTGCATACTGAGGTAGCCAAGGACTTGATAAAAATGTGCATAATTGGCAAAAATTTGTAGTTAATGGGAAGTAGTACATAATTCATGGATGGTTGCTTAGGTGTAGTCCATCTACATGGGAACTTGTACTGCTTCACTGACTAATGATTCTGGCTTCTATGGGTTTTGCTAAGTTTGCTTGTATGGTGAACTTTGTGTCTTATGGACCACTTTGTGATCCATAGTTTTCTTGTGCTACTAATATTCATGTTTCTGAATACTTGGTCAGAAGGACTATGTGATACTAGGTCATGAGGCATACTGCCAAACTTACAAAGATTTAACTAATAGTGTTATTGAATACTAGAGTGTATATACCTGGTACAAGGCACCTTCCTAACCCCTATCAAGCACGAAAGATAAGAGAAGATTAACGTTGAGAAGGGATCAAGTAAGATGCAATGCAAGCAATCAAATAAGAATGTGGAACGAAATCAAGGGAGGTAATAATTAAGTGGATGAGATCCTATATTCTAATCCTATGCGCAGGCTTGCTCCGTACAATAACGTAACCGAGACAATATGCTCTCGACCTGCATGGGCCACCACAAAAATATGTCACGCCCCAGTCCTAAAATACGTAGGACTAGGAACACGTAAGCATGCCAGCCGTATGTATATGACAACTCCAATATATGGATACCATAATACACACGTACGTTATAATATGAATATAAACTCACATGTGGTATATATAGTGTCATAAGTCACAGATATACTAATCTCATCCACACAATAAGTCATAAAAAAGAAATAACTAAACTAGAATAATGAGTCTGAATAATCTAAAATAAATAGTCGGGTGGAGACAAATCCACTACCAATGACTATATCAATACTAAAATAAGGGAGAAGGGTAAATCTCTAATATAAATAAGTTGATGATATAAAGGTATCAGCGAAGTGATCCATCGCTAGAGATAATCAAGGATGCTCAGAAGGTAAGACCTCCTCGAAAGAGATAAGTAGTAAGTCCTGATCCGTGCTCCTGCGAATAGTCATGAACATCTACACCTGGAAAGGGACCAGGTCCTTAGAGGGACGTAACAAGATACATAGAAGCATGCCAATTTGAATACAGTAAACATACAATATAGATAAAAATATATGAGTATGTTGTACAAGACAATCTATATGAATGCATAATGAGGACATCTTTTCGACGTATGGGCAGGGGTAGGCTACTCTATCTAATCTCACAACTCACACACACGTCAGGAACATCATCAGCCGACATACCATGGGGGTAGCGACCATCGTGACACCATCAGTCGACATACCACGGGGGTAGAGACCATCGGACACGACTACCATAGTGCATGCTAGTTACTACGGTTTACCAGAGTGGTTATAGCCCATACGCCTACTGATTGTCCTCTCATGATACTATGTGTCAAGTGTGTGTCAACATATCTAATATATAGTAATGACTGAAAGAAACTACACATGCAATAAAAATACAGAAATATAATAAATCATTGTAAAGTACTGTAAGCAATTTGGCAAGGTATCTTGCCTGGCAAGAAGAGCTGCAAAGTGTAACGTCTAGGAGTCAAGCACACAGGAGCAAAAGGTACGGCCTCAGAATGAACGTCTCCGAATGCTGAAATAAACATCACCAACGTTCCTAGAATAAGCGAGATATCTAGAAAATACTATCTTTTCGTCCAATTTGGACACAAGGGCAAAACGGTAATTTTGGGTCAAAGCGGGTCCACTTTGCACCGAAAAGTGTGCCAGGGGTAAAGGTCTCTAAATAGGATAAATTATAGGTCAAACCAATTCTAAATGTCAATACGAACTCAACGGTACATCAAATTTTGGATTCCGGTGAGCCGAACACAAATTCGCCTAAAAAGTCAACCGTATGGCCCACAAATAGGCGGCTTGGTCAACTATCTCAGAATCGCATAAAAATTGGGTCATAGGACCAGGGCAATACTACGAATCTAGTGGCGTAAGTTTTATCGTGTTCTGACGAGCGTACACTAAATGGTACAGTATTTTACAAAAGTCGTGATATAGGGACTTTTTGCGGATACGGGGTAATTCCGACACACACACGTGTCCAAATCAGTTTTTGTGAAAGTCCACACATCTGGATATAACATACACGCCTTTCGGTGCACTTGGTACACGACGGGGCAGTCTCATTTGGCGGGACGCACTGCGTATCGCAAATTTTGGAGGTTGGAAAAACAGATTTTTACGGGGTTTCATCCTAATTTAATTCTACATACAACAACAACTAAAATAATATAATTGACAGAAAATAATCTCGGTTATATGATCTTCACATAGCAAAAGAATTTATAGGTTTGGATCTCTGTGGTGGGAGATACGAGCCCTTGAACATGGGTCATTACAGTAGTTTTTTTAGTAATATAAAAATATAGTTTTTCCTAAAGTTAGCGTCAATTTTTACCTAGTTTTGCGCACTATTCGGAGGAAACTAAATTACGGGATTTAGAGAGGGATATGTGGTGAACATACCGGTGAAGACGGGGTTGAATTTGGTCGAGCGATGGTGCGAGAAACGAGGCATGAACAGGGCTAAGTTGATGTTCAGTTGCTGTCGCGTGTGCTTGCGTGGGGAGCGGTCGTGCGGCCGGCCGGCGGGTCCAGGCAGCGCGCGGTGGTCCGGCGGCGGCGGGTCGGCGGTGCGGTGGAGATGGGAGCTAGGGTTAGGGTTTTGATAATGTAAAGTATATATATATATATATATATGAGATTAGAGAGGGGGGAAGAAGGGATCCGCGGGGGGCCTGGGCCGCGCGCCGGGGGGGGGGGGGGTGGTAGTTTTAGGGTTTTAGGATTTAGTTTTTTTTTCCTTTTCTTTTACTAACTTTTCTTTTTCTTTTTCTTTTTCTTTTCTTTTCTTTTCTTTTTTCTTTTCTTTTACTAACTTTTCTTTTTCTTTTCTTTTCCTTTTGATTATTATTATTATTATTATTATTATTATTATTATTATTATTATTTATTATTATTACTATTTCTATAATTATTATTATTACTAACATTATTATTATTATTATTATTATTATACTATATATATATATATTTAAGGTATAACAAATTTAGAAAATAATATACCCAAATAAATTCTAAAAAAATCTATCCCTCTTCTGCAAATATTCCTAATATAAAATAATAGGACTTTGTGCAATAATTCTAAATAATTAATTATCTAGGTAATTAAATTATTAAGTCATATTTCTAATTAACTAAAAAAATAATATAAATAAATTTAATAACTAATTAATTAAATATAATATAAAAATATGGGGTTTTACACAAAGACAAAGCACTTGACGATGTCTTCTCCATTATGTCATTAATTATTAATAAAAATACAGTAAAAAGAAAGAAATGGGAGAAGTAGTAAAAAAGAGTAAACTTATCAATACTTTTGCTTAAGAGAAGACTTTTCTACTTTATTATATTTTATAAATATAGCCTTCTCACCTAGGAAAGATATTATCTTGTACCTCATGTCATATAGGAATAATAATGCATTGGAATCATAAAACATTACAAGACTAGACTCTCACAATCCTCCATTTAAACTAGAACTCCATTATGATAAAAGGAAATAAAAAATAAAACCCTAAACCTATATGTCCTCATTCCCAACTCTAAGCTATTCACCCTTCTTTCTTCCATGTTATGCCAACATTATCTCATACCATTTCTATACTATCACATAATCTTCTAATACGGAAAGAAACATATAACTGATTATCAGCTTAGAATCACTATAAGTAGTAACAAAGATGGAGACGGATTGGGACAAACTTATGTATCATATACAAATTTATGTGAGATATACAATATTTAGAATTGTGATATTTCTATTTAGGAACTAAATTTATTTTACAGTAATCACAATATCCAACAGCATAATAAAAGCATGTTATAGGATCAACAGTATAAATTAAATATGTAAAAAATATTATATATCGCTTATTAGCGATTCTTACCAACAGTCCACTTGTCGTATCCCTGCAAAACAAGGATTAGCCTTGACATACAGAATATGAATAGTATCTGCCAATGATCAATCAAGCATACATAACTGTTCTAGTTAGCATGCAACATAACTATATTAGGACCATTGCAACAAGAAAACACTATCTATGAGTACAATAACGCAAACATATAACAATTGAAAGGGCGACATAAAATTACACCTGTAGAATTCCTTAATTATATGGAAATTTTGAAAATATAATTTACTGCTCTAAGATATAGGATCTAGGATGAGAGTGTACTCAATCACGACTAGGAACAATTCCAATCTAATTATTCTGAAATTGCTCTTTTAAAATATTATGGTCCTTCTTTGATGATATCGTATCTTGCGCCGTATTGACTTCTTTTGATCTGTGTTCAGGATGCCTCCGAAGACACGATCCCATCGTACCGTTCCAGCAGTTGCCACCGAGAGGTCTGCTACCTCTCGTCCAGCTCGTATTCAGGCAGCTGCTACCGCTCCACTCACCACTCCTGCGGTTGAGGCCGGAGCATCTGTTTCTCTCGGGGATCCTCCTCCACCTGTCGATCCGAAGACTACCCCAGTCATTCCGGTGGTACCTCCTGCACCAGTAGACGCTGCACAGTTATTTGCGTTCTTCAGGGAGATGATGGACGCGCAGCACCGTCAGGTGGATGTGATGAGGCTGGGCATTGAGAATGCCCACCAGGTGGCCATGACGGCAGTGGACAGAGTGGCACAGATCTAGCCACAGGCAGATCAGACTCAGCATCCGAGGTCGGACAGCATCATTGACTTCCGGAGAATGCGGCCTAAGGAGTTCCGGGGTACAGAGGGGATCCTGTACGCAGATGACTAGATAGAGCATATTGAGGGGATTTTTCGGCTGGCACAGATTCCAGACAGCATGCAGATAGAGGCAGCGGGCAGTCAGATGTTCGACCTTGCTTTGACGTGGTATCGCACTGATACGAGGATCGCGGCACCAGGGCTTACTTGGGAGGCTTTCAAGAGGCTTTTTAAGGAGAAGTTTTCCCAGATGTGGCTCTCAGTGCCTTGAAGAGCCAGTTTGAGGCACTCGTCTAGGGGAGCATGCTAGTAGACGAGTACGCAGCGGAGTTCTGCCGTCTGGGCAGATTCGTGGAGGGCTTGAGTGAGGCAGCAAAGGCGAGAAAGTTTCGCAAGGGCTTGGTCATTGCAGTTAAGTCTTTGACTAGAAGCGGCCGCGAGGCAACTTTCGAGCAGATCGTAGGGGACGCTCAGAGGGCAGAGGATGACTTGGAGCTCAAGTCCAAGAGAGGTATGAATGATTCAGGTAGTGTGAGTGGTAGTGTGGGACCGGCTAAGCGTCCGCTTGCATAAGAAGATAGTGTTTATCTAGACTATAGAACTCTAGTGTTTATGTAGACTGTAGAACTTAGAGGCCCATATACCCATTTGGTTAACTTTAGACTTAGACAAAAAATTAGTATGGCAACTGTAGAGGCACAACACCGATCTTCTTGGTAAACTTAAATTATTCTGTACCTCCCTCCATCATAATCAAGCGTACTTATATTTTTTCTACCTCGACTTATGCTGCTATTATAGCCTAGTTTTATAAGCTTATTCTTGTATTGAGCTTGTTCATGACATATGTATTATTGGGGGCCCACACTAATATATTATCTAAATCAAAATTAGTGTATTATGGTTTGATCAACCTTAGTGCGCTTGGTTCGATCTTTGTATCACTACTTTATGTGGATTGAGATATAGTTGACTCAACTTGTTAGACGAATATACTTGCCCTCTAGACTGGTCAGAGCATATCGTGTCAGGTACATGACTATTCTGTGCTGACATGAGACTTCTATCGTTTAGTGTGTTTACATCTTTTGAGCCATTCAGAAAATCCTCTTTTTCAGGATTCAGTGTCAGAGATAATCCTGTTGCTAGGATGCCATGTCAGGTCTATCTGTGTACAAAGCTGCTTTCGCTGATTGGGACGCATGGATGTCGCCTTATTGGATTGGAGGATGATTGTGCGGCCCAATCTCTTCTAAGCAATTTTTTGGGGCGCATGGTTGTTGGACGCATTGAGGCATTATTTTCATGCTTCTACAAGACCCCCTTCAAAGTTTTTAAACTGATAAGTTTAAAATACTTTGAATAAGAAGCATAGAGAAAAAGTACTTTGGTCGTATTGATGGAGGGTCACATGGACGTTGAGCCGCAAGGACGAGCGCTTCCAGGCTGTTACTTCTGTATTAACGGACAAATTTGTATCCATTTGAAGTGGATTTCCTAAGATTCTGACCCGCCTCTTCACACAGATCCCAAGTTGTAACCTCCGATTTCCAAATTCCCAAAATAATTAGATTTTTAATTTATTTTAAATATCAAGTTTATAAATTATTTTCTCCTTGAATTTTTAGTATTAGATTTTCGAACAATGTTTGATTTTAGAAGGTGATTTAAAATCTTTTATCAAAATCATTTTTTCTAAACGTCGCTTTCTTATAAAATAAATAGATAAATAATGATGTAAATATAATACTATAGCTTCGAATATTTATTGGCTTGAAATCATGAAATTATTGTTTTAAATAAAAAAAAAATTATTTGAAGGACTAGTTGATAAAATATAATAAATTTTATATTTATTGGGATAGTAAATAAATAAATTTCATACTTTCTAAGATTTTGCAATATGGATTAATTAGTAGCTAATTGGGAATCAGTTAGCTTTCCTAAAATATTTTCTGAAATTATAATCTTTTCTTTTTAAAATTTTACAAGTTTGCCATTTCCCATTAACTAGCCAACACACCCTCATTCCCACATGAAGAACTTATTCAGGTATTATCTTGGCCATTCATTATTGGGCCAATCCTCACCCTTCATCCCACACCCTCTTTCCCTATTTAAAGTCTCTCATCACCATTCCCAAGAAACCCTAGCTAGCCCTCACAAATTCCCACAAGCCAACAACCACCACCATTTTGTGTGCTCGTGTCCGTGTGTCCAGCATTACCGTGTCAGCCGTGTTGGCCCCGGGTCCGACCCCGGGTGTCCCACCGTATCCATTCATTTCCTGTGTCCATATTTACAATATTACAACCAGATTTTCGTGTCCGACACACCCGGACACATCCACCTCCACCACAGCAAACATCATCCTCGTGTCCACCATCTGGACACATCCCTACCACAGTACATTATTTCTGTGTCCAACACCCGGACACGTCCACCCCTAATACCACAACACCACCATCGTGTCCAGCCTCGGATACGATCCACCCCGACACAGCAAATTCAAACCCTAACCCTAACTTCGACCTAACCGTCGTGCGTCGAGCTCGAAGATCCAGCCGCCGCGAGACCGAGCAGATCCGTCGAGCTTCGCTGCCGCCGGTGGCCGCCTCGGATCTTCTCGACCTCGTCGGGCCGTGGCCGCCTCGGATCTCCTCGATACGAGCTCCGCCGACCGCCTCCTCGGGACGAGAACACCCGCCGCCTCGAGCAGATCCGCCGTCGCCTCGAGCCGAGCACCCGCCACAGCAGACCGACCAGATCCGCCGACACCTTGCCGACCCGACCCCGGCGAGACCCCACCGTGCCGACGCCGGAAAACCCCCGTGAGCCCCTCTTTCTCTTTCCCTTTCTTCTGTTCCTATGGGTTAGGTTACGGGTGTTTTAATCAGTTAGTTAATATAATAGATTAATTAGTTAATTTATATTAGTTTAGTTTAGTTAATTATTTATTAATCAGTTAATTATTCTTAATCAGTAGTTAATTAATCAATTAGTTTATATGTAAGTAGTTTAGTAATTTTATGTAATTAGTTTATTTTTTATGTAATAAATATAAGGGTTTTGACTATGTAAAAATAATAATTTTTGGGTTATATTATTAATTAAGGAATAGTTACAATAATAAATTTGTTCAAAATTGGTTATTTGGACTAGTAACTGAATTTACTATAGACAAAAATATATTGGCTTTTACATAAATTCTAGATTTTTATAAATAAACTTTTACTTATAATTATTGTTCAAAATAATTTCGAAATGATTTTCATAAATTAAGCTGTTACCTTAATTACAAACAAACGACCCTTTCCCCTATTAGCCTGGTATCCTTATCCCGATTTTCGTGCCGAACTCCGATCTTGAACTTCTTTATATAGTTTCTAGCTATTTGGACTGCTCCGGACTCATTGGAACTAATTGCTACTTCATTTGGGATCACCTTAAGAAGTGTGGCATTATGTACATTCTTTGATTTGTTAATATACATATATAAAAATATTTGATTGATATATATATATATATATACAAATATGTATTTTGGTATATAAATATATATATTTATATACATCTATTTAGTATATATATACGTATACGTATTTTGTACTATTTCTAAGAGACACTTATATATATATTATATACGTTTTATTGGTATATACTCTGAGTGTAAATGTGTATTATATACGTATTCCTACTAGATGACCCTAGTTGACTAGAGCCATGCCTGGCATAGCCCTGAGGCCAGTGTATTTCTATTGTGTGTTAGTGTAGCATCTGATACAAGTAATATTATTATATGTTTATAGGACTGTTGGATTCTCCAGACGATACTCTGGGACAGGACATTGGTATTGACAGCTAAGGACCCAAGGCGAGTACATTCTCTGATTAGTTTCTAATTTATGATATCTCCTATGTTCACTGTATCTAGTGTAGATATATATGCTCTTGACATGTTGGTTACACGGATTGGTATACACGGATCTCGTCATGAGATGTTATTCCTTATTCATGGTGTAGCTTGTACAAGACTTGTTTCCTTGTTATCTTGTGCATGTACAGACACTGAGACCCGGGGAGATTTGCTACCTCCCTAGGGAATCCCATGCCATAGCGTACCATGATTGGATCTACTATACCAGTCGGGGGTGGGAAGTATTTTAGTGTAGATATGTGATCATACCCAACTTTACATGCATCATAGCTCACCCCACATCTCACGTCGGGTGCGGCCTGACCATTTACATGCTTCATAGCTGTTACGTGTGATTAGCCTGACCTCTACATGCATCATAGCTAACCAACGATTAGCCTGACCTTACAAGAATCATAGCTAATCACATGTAACCAGCCTGATCAAGTTCCCAAGCCGATCACATGTTAAAGCTAGTACTCATACACTTAGTCATAGGTTCTTGCTCATGGACATATTGTTTCTTCTCCTGCATTTACTTACAGTATTTCTAGTATTTCTTTTATTTCTCGTACCTATACATGCTTCTGGTATATTTCCATCTAGAACTGCTATATATTTTATATCATTAATATAGAACTGCTATTTAGAGATATACTTTGCTCCTTCCTGACTGGAAAGTATTTTTCCAGACTGTGACCTTAGTAGACTGGTTTCTGACACACTTGGGGATTGGAAGTTAATGATTGCAGGTATGATTATTTTGTCGTTAGACTTGTCTTGTATTTCTTGCTTGCCTTGATATCTCATCGTGCTTTAGTTTATGTGATTGAGTATTTCCAGCATTATTTTATGATATCCACGTCTCCTTATGGAGTTGGGTATTCACGTGAGTTTGATTAGATAGTTACATGACCTAGACAGTGTTCTACCGCCGATACTGCGGCGTAGGCTGGACGTATCCACGCACTCGTGCCCCTAAACTGGGTGCGGGTTGTGACACATTTTTAGTGGTGGCCCATGCAGGTCAGACTTCGCTAGTTGTGCGATGTCGTAGTAGTACGACATCATAGTTGTACTACTACGTACCTGCTATAGAATATAGAACATAGGATACTAGGATGAGAGAGGATACTCAATCACAAAATTCTTGAGAGATTCCTGGGACGACCCCTTGAGAATCTTATTCTAATTTCTAATTCTAAATCCTTCGCCTTGTTTCCGTCCGTCCTCACTCATTGATATTGAATTTGATTATTGTTGATCAATTAAAATCTTGGTTTTATTGTAGAGTTGATTTCATGCCGAGATGAATTTTACGGACTAAATTTTTTGATATCATCTGATGACGTATATGGATGAGAATACTGAGAAAGGTGAAATGTCTGCTTGGGTTATGGAACCTAGAGTTATTGCAGCCGTACCGGTTAGCGAAGATTCTAGATGACATGACTGTAGGGTTGCGTACTTTAGTTACAGAACCTGTCGTTTATCGCACCTATGCTTACTGGCATGGCGAGGATCCTCAGCGTCATGATTTCTGACCGACGTGTATGATTATCGGGTTGTGTCTAAAAATTTTGTTCTTAAGTATCATCTCAACACTTATCTGTTTCTGTTATACAAGACTTTATTCCATCGTCCTTTTGGTTGCTAGCAGTAAAAATACCTTCAGTCCTCAATCCAGTTTCTTTGAGCTTTTATTCTTTGAGGATTCCTTGTTAAGAATGATAATTAGTGACTTGTAATTATGGTTGTGTCTTGAGTGTTAGTATTGGTTGAGTGTTGTTAGTGAGTTATAAGTGTTTCCTAGTTGGACATGTGAGCAGTAGGCTTTAATCTAGAGTTAGCCCTTAGCATAGTACCTTGTACCAATGGTTCTGAGATAAGTGTCATTAGAGACTGAGAGTAGAAGGAGAGTATAGAGTATCAGTGATAGTTCTCAGAGTTAGTATCAGAGCCAATTACCCGTCCTGGATAATCATGATTTTGTAATTAAGTGATCTATGTAAACAATTAGGTATCAAGGAATTGTGTTAAAAATTAATGGAGCATAACGTTCAATCGGATGATTGATATCGGGCGTGTTAAAGGTAAAGAAATTTATATGCATGAGGAGTTATAATGAGGTGTCATGAGTAGAGAAATATCGGAATCGGTAATGAAGATGGTGAAGCATATCACAGATTAGTTTAACAGGCTATAAAAAGGTTAAAAAGAAATACATATACAACAATCGAGTTGAGGAACCATACACATACCCATGAGAGTAAAGAAACACGAGTTCTAAGGAACTTGATGAGATAATCCATTAATGAAGCTAGTGATATAATACCAAGAGTGCTAATGGTCCTATATCGAGGATTAGTCAAGAATGACGTTAATAACAGTAAGCACTCTGTATGATGATAATTAGATGATATACCAGTTGACATAAATTGAAAATCATGGAAGAAAATACATGTGATGATAACTTTGATCATTGGAGGTAATGGTGCAAGTGATTCAGGCAGTACAATTTTAGTACACAGTTACAGACACTAGATGCATTGAGTGCACCTTGAGTATCAGAGACCGTGAGCACTGATATGTACATTTGTGGAGTTATAAATTAAAAAGTGGAAATAAAATTTTATTTTAAGAATTATTGAGGAGTTGAGATTATGTCATTAAAATTTTTTGAGGATTTCAAATATTGATTCAATAAAAATGGTCAAGGCTACAAAGATTTTAGAAGTGATTAAAATTTTTATTTCGATGTTGAGTATCTGACTTTGAGGAGGTATATGTAATTTATTTTAAGTTGATCGAGAAGTTAAACCTTGATGATTAGTTTGAGAATTAATTTTAGGGTAGATGAGAGATACGAATATTAATATATGAGTAGATGATATACATGTGTAAGGATCTGGTGACTTGAGCATGATTGAGATGGCACCGCAGACTGACTTGGGTGTCCATCTAAAATTGTATTGGAAAGAGCAGTATTTAGTATGGTGTTGCACTTGACGTATATTTGAGTGATAAGAACGACTAGTATGAACAATTGTAGTAGGAACGGGAACTGACATAGGGTATGGTACTAAAGAGATAGAGGTATCGACTTGGATGCATTATTGAATCATGGTTATATTAGAGATTCTTGGCATCAGATTTTGGCAGTAATAGACAGGTGTGTGCAATACAGATATATTCATGGATCTTGTGGATTAGTGATTAGTTGATAGGGGTACCAGTGTACAGAAATAGGAATTAGTTAGTGAATGTGTTAGAGTTAAGTGTTTGTTAGAGATAGCAGATACCGCAAGAAATATGTTAGCAGATTCTTCTTTTTCCTAATGTTCCCGTCTCTTGATTGATTGATTTTCCTAGTGCTGTAGTTCGTATTCATGATTTTCTTGTTAGAATATAACTAGTAGTACACCCCAACAGAGACTGAAATACCATGACAAAAGGTACATGACCTATATATTTTTCTTAGATTGCATGGCTGTGGGTGGAATTTTCTTAAACCATGATCATTGGGGTTTTGACCATAGCAAGGATCTATGACAAGGTTATGACTGACAAAAAGGGACAAGATGATTAAATTATAGATGAGCATTAAATTAAATAAAGAATTTAGGGGTTGTTATAACAGAGTTGATGGATCATTGATTTTACGAAAATCAAGGTATGATTGAAATTCGAGGATAAATATTAACTTAAATGGAGAATTAAGAAATTCACAGGGCAAAATTTGAGGATTTATTAATTTTAGGAAAGGTCTTGATATGATTGAATTGGTTATTAAAAATTTAAGAAAATTTGGGAAATTATCATTATATCTAATTGATTGCAAGATAGAAATTTTATATTTTATATTATGAATGTTGCATTGAAGATTCTGAAAGTATCGCATCATTGAGTATTTGAGGAAAAAGAAAATTCGGAAATAAAATCGTTAATGGAATGGTGTCGAATTCAATTCTCGGAGGATAATTTAGATTTGAATAAGCATCAATTGAATTGGAGTTAGAGGAGTAAGATGATTGATGGATTAGTGGTTAAAATTTAAATTTTTGGATACAATTTTTATAAATATGCATTAATTTGGATTTCAATTGGAGGATTGGATATTAAAATCCTTGAGTATTTAGATACGAACTTAAATTTTGGAGGAGATTATGAGAAAAATTTGAATTTGATTTTAAACTTGACAGGAATATGATGTTATAAAACTTTTGAAAGGTTGTGAAATAGCAATATGGAATTACTTCATGATTATTTGGTTTGAAATTTAAATTTTGATAGAAATAATACAATGTGTAAATGCAATTATTGAGGATCTTAAATTTCGAGGACGAAATTTTTCTAAGGTGGATAGACTTGTAACCTCCGATTTCCAAATTCCCAAAATAATTAGATTTTTAATTTATTTTAAATATCAAGTTTATAAATTATTTTCTCCTTGAATTTTTAGTATTAGATTTTCGAACAATGTTTGATTTTAGAAGGTGATTTAAAATCTTTTATCAAAATCATTTTTCCTAAATATCGCTTTCTTATAAAATAAATAGATAAATAATGATGTAAATATAATACTATAGCTTCGAATATTTATTGGCTTGAAATCATGAAATTATTGTTTTAAATAAAAAAAAATTATTTGAAGGACTAGTTGATAAAATATAATAAATTTTATATTTATTGGGATAGTAAATAAATAAATTTCATACTTTCTAAGATTTTGCAATATGGATTAATTAGTAGCTAATTGGGAATCAGTTAGCTTTCCTAAAATATTTTCTGAAATTATAATCTTTTCTTTTTAAAATTTTACAAGTTTGCTATTTTCCATTAACTAGCCAACACACCCTCATTCCCACATGAAGAACTTATTCATGTATAATCTTGGCCATTCATTATTGGGCCAATCCTTACCCTTCATCCCACACCCTCTTTCCCTATTTAAAGTCTCTCATCACCATTCCCAAGAAACCCTAGCTAGCCCTCACAAATTCCACAAGCCAACAACCAGCACCATTTTGTGTGCTCGTGTCCGTGTGTCCAGCATTACCGTGTCAGTCGTGTTGGCCTCGGGTCCGACCCCGGGTGTCCCACCGTATCCATTCATTTTCTGTGTCCAGATTTACAACATTACAACCAGATTTTCGTGTCTGACACACCCGGACACATCTACCTCCACCACAGCAAACATCATCCTCGTGTCCACCATCTGGACACATCCCTACCACAGTACATTATTTCTGTATCCAACACCCGGACACGTCCACCCCCAATACCACAACACCACCATCGTGTCCAGCCTCGGACACGATCCACCCCGACACAGCAAATTCAAACCCTAACGATAACTTCGACCTAACCGTCATGCGTCGAGCTCAAAGATCCAGCCGCCGCGAGACCGAGCAGATCCGCCGAGCTTTGCTACCGTCGGTGGCCGCCTCGGATCTCCTCGACCTCGTCGAGCCGTGGCCGCCGCTCCGCCGACCGCCTCCTCGGGACGAGAACACCCGCCGCCTCGAGCAGATCCGCCGCCGCCTCGAGCCGAGCACCCGCCACAGCAGACCGAGCAGATCTGCCAACGCATTGCCGGCCCGACCCCGGCGAGACCCCACCGCGCCGACGCCGAAAAACCCCCGTGAGCCCCTCTTTCTCTTTCCCTTTCTTCTGTTCTTATAGGTTAGGTTACGGGTATTTTAATCAGTTAGTTAATATAATAGATTAATTAGTTAATTTATATTAGTTTAGTTTAGTTAATTATTTATTAATCAGTTAATTATTCTTAATCAGTAGTTAATTAATCAATTAGTTTATATGTAAGTAGTTTAGTAATTTTATGTAATTAGTTTATTTTTTTATGTAATAAATATAAGGGTTTTGACTATGTAAAAATAATAATTTCTGGGTTATATTATTAATTAAGGAATAGTTACAATAATAAATTTGTTCAAAATTGGTTATTTGGACTAGTAACTGAATTTACTATAGACAAAAATATATTGGCTTTTACATAAATTCTAGATTTTTATAAATAAACTTTTACTTGTAATTATTGTTCAAAATAATTTCGAAATGATTTTCATAAATTAAGGTGTTACCTTAATTACAAACAAACGACCCTTTCCCCTATTAGCCTGGTATCCTTATCCCGATTTTCGTGCCGAACTCCGATCTTGAACTTCTTTATATAGTTTCTAGCTATTTGGACTGCTCCGGACTCATTGGAACTAACTGCTACTTCATTTGGGATCACCATGAGAAGTGTGACATTATGTACATTCTTTGATTTGTTAATATACATATATAAAAATATTTGATTGATATATATATATACAAATATGTATTTTGGTATATAAATATATATATTTATATACATCTATTTAGTGTATATATACGTATACGTATTTTGTACTATTACTAAGAGACACTTATATATATATTATATACGTTTTATTGGTATATACTCTGAGTGTAAATGTGTATTATATACGTATCCCTACTAGATGACCCTAGTTGACTAGAGCCATGCCTGGCATAGCCCTGAGGCCAGTGTATTTCTATTGTGTGTTAGTGTAGAATCTGATACAAGTAATATTATTATATATTTATAGGACTGTCGGATTCTCCAGACGATACTCTGGGACAGGACATTGGTATTGACAGCTAAGGACCCAAGGCGAGTACATTCTCTGATTAGTTTCTAATTTATGATATCTTCTATGTTCACTGTATCTAGTGTAGATATACATGCTCTTGACATGTTAGTTACACGGATTGGTATACACGGATCTCGTCATGAGATGTTATTCCTTATTCATGGTGTAGCTTGTACAAGACTTGTTTCCTTGTTATCTTGTGCATGTACAGACACTGAGACCCGGGGAGATTTGCTACCTCCCTAGGGAATCCTGTGCCATAGCGTACCATGATTGGATCTACTATACCAGTCGGGGGTGAGGAGTATTTTAGTGTAGATATGTGATCACACCCAACTTTACATGCATCATAGCTCACCCCACATCTCACGTCGGGTACGGCCTGACCATTTATATGCTTCATAGCTGTTACGTGTGATTAGCCTGACCTCTACATGCATCATAGCTAACCAACGATTAGCCTGACCTTACAAGAATCATAGCTAATCACATATAACCAGCCTGATCAAGTTCCCAAGCCGATCACATGTTAAAGCTAGTACTCATACACTTAGTCATAGGTTCTTGCTCATGGACATATTGTTTCTTCTCCTGCATTTACTTACAGTATTTCCAGTATTTTTTTTATTTCTCGTACCTATACATGCTTCTGGTATATTTCCATCTAGAACTGCTACATAGTTTATATCATTAATATAGAACTGCTATTTAGAGATGTACTTTGCTCCTTCCTGACTGGAAAATATTTTTCCAGACTGTGACCTTAGTAGACTGGTTTCTGACACACTTGGGGATTGGAAGTTAATGATTGCAGGTATGATTATTTTGTCGTTAGACTTGTCTTGTATTTCTTGCTTGCCTTGATATCTCATCATGCTTTAGTTTATGTGATTGAGTATTTCCAGCATTATTTTATGATATCCACGTCTCCTTATGGAGTTGGGTATTCACGTGAGTTTGATTAGATAGTTACATGACCTAGACAGCGTTCTACCGCCGATACTGCGGCGTAGGCTGGATGTACCCACGCACTCGTGCCCCTAAACTGGGTGCGGGTCGTGACACAAGTTGACGGTTACGAAGGTAAGGCTACCTCGAGAACCCAACTGTCCACCGTAGAGGCTGACAGCTAGACGCAGGAACCGAGGAGGATACCATTATCTATTTGGCAGCCTATAAATAGGAGTCTCGGGGGAGAGAGAAGAACTTTTTTGCCTTGCTGAATTCTCCTTTCCCTTCATTTGTGACTCTTTTCTTACTCATGTCACCTTCTTCGTCCATCTGCCATGGAGCCCAAGGCTTTATCCTCTGCTCCCGCGAAGAAGACCGACAAGGAGAAGTGCCCGACTTCCGCACCTAGCACCAAGGAGAATTCTTTTCCTTTTCATGAGGAAGTTCAGACGCCCATCCCAGGTAAGATTTGTTTTTAGGGGAAGGAGTACAAACGTCTGGATACTTCACATACGGTCTGCTACATGATTTAGAACATGTGTAAACCCGTCCATATGACCATGTCTCATGTTTTATGTGCGGGTCTTACTTTAGCCGCATGCACTGGTCTTGACTCGACCGCATGGAGGTCTTGTTATGACTCGGCCATATGGAGGTCCTATTGTGACTCGACCACATGTAGGTCCTATTATGACTCGATCGCATAGAGGTCCTATTCGTGACTAGGCCACATGTATCATATGCGTCCCTTTATGTGCTCAAGTTTATTTCTGATGCGCATGTGGCCTTGCTTGTGTCCTCAGTGCTGGAGCTGCTCTCTGAACTGCACGAAGAGGGTTGGAAGGACACTCTCTCAGCTGATGCCCCTCGACACCATAATACAGACAAACTCCTAACCTCTTCCTGCAAACTTCCCAAATATGGTCGTTCTTCTTGCAGTAGTGATAGAAAGTTTGTTGTGATTGTCTTTGTTGCTGTGGTGCTTGGTGAAATAATGCCCTAGCTGGAGTCTGGTATTGCTGCGGCTGCTGAAAAGGCCTGGTTTGAAAATAAGGACGCTTAGCAGTTATTATGCTGCTATTAGCCCCAGAAAAGAATTACGTTCTCTTTTGGGTTTCAAATCCAACTCTCTCTCAACCTTGCGTGCCTCCGCAAGTATCTCCGAATAGGTCTCATAGAAAGATGGAATGAGGATATTTACTTCCTAGTTCAGACCCTCACAGAAACGGATAGCTCGAACCTCCGGCTCCCTCACCAAATACTCTGCAAATCGGCTCAGCCTACCGAACTCTGCTGCGTACTCCTCCATGAACATGCTCCCCTGAGTAAGGCTTTCAAACTGTCTCCCCAAGTCTAACATGTCCGCCCGAGCAAAGAACTTCCTCTTGAGAAGGTCCTTGAACACCTTCCAAGGCTGCCCTTAACAGTGCCTTCTTCCCTTAAACCAAGCTACCAAGTAGTTTCATTTGGTCCAAACCGCACGCTTATTTACAAGAATACCTTTATGAGTTCCGACGGAGGCAAGCCAGAATATACAATAAAAGATTTGATTATCTCTTTTCGGGGTTTACGGCTATTTAGTTTATAAATATATGTCCGAATTAGCTGCATAACACATAAGAACCATTAATGAGTGGAAGGAAGGCAGGGTTGTAAAGGAGCGAATTGGAAGAATCTTCCCGTATTCCAAAAAGAAGGTGAGTAGGGCCCCGTATCAGCAAAAAATGGCTCATTCCTAAACCAAGCACGGGCGATGTCGAACAGCTGAAGTCCTACTGCCTCAACCTTCAGATCCTTAGCAAGACGAGACACCCTCATGAGATGCTCAATATCCTCTAGCCAATCATCAGCGTAGACGATGCTCTCAGTCCCCTTGAAGATCCGAGGTTCCAACTTCTTGAAGTCCTGAATATTACCCGGTCGGAGCTGGATAACCTGCGGAATAACCTGCTGTTGGACTGGAACTCCTCTCTCTACTGCAGCAAGGGAAAGCTGGTGAGCACTCTCAATGCCCTACCATAAAACGTTGATCTTCCTTTGGTGAGCCTTTGACTGGGCCCTCTAAGCCTCCAATATCTCGCAAAATAATGCGAACACCTGAGTCACATTTGTCGGCACAGAAGGTAGAGGTGAAAGTCCCTCAGATACAGCCGAAATAGGCCGCTGAGTTGGAGGTGGACCCCCGAACGCAGCTGATACGCCAATCACCGGAGAAGTGACTTGTGCAGGCCCTCGGAAAGTCACAGATTTCTCAGAAACTGCTCCCCTCTACTGTGATCTAGTCTTAGGGGGCATCGTGAGGCAAAGCGAAAGGAAAAATCAATATGGTACATGATGTAATACATTCAAGGAAGGACAGTTAAAGATCAAATATCAATATCAAGGAAGAATAGTTGAAATGAATCAAAAGAGTTTTTTCTAGATGTGATTGAGTATTCTCATCCTATAGCCTATATCATATATCCTGAAATAGGCTCGTAATAGTACTCAAATAAGAGAACTACTATGAATCGCACTAATTGTGATTTCGAAGACCTGTATGGGCTACTACTAAAAATGTGTGATGACCCGCACCCGATGTAGGGGCACGAGTAGTGAACAACGCCCAGCCTATGGCACAACATCGATGGTAGAACGCTGTTTGGGTAATCAATCTATCTAACAATTAAGATATAAATATGCCACTAATATAACATGAATACTCAATCACAGATCTATAAGATGGAACAAATTGCACGAATATGATAAGAGAATAGAAGAGTCACAATACAGCTCACACGACAAATAATATCCAATGAGTCATATCAAAGAAATACTAATAACTGAGCTGAAGACAAATCCAATACAAAAGAGTCAACTACTGTGCTACAAGTCCTGGGTCATCTGTCTCAGTCAGGACGAGACCCTCCTGAGCCAAGGTCTCTGGCTCTAAGCCAACAACATCCCGTGGCCCGTAGTGAGTGGGGTACCACTCCTCAGTGTCATCTGGAAAAAATATATCCAGTCAGGAAAGGAGCAAAGTATATCTCTAACAGCAGTTCTAATAAATAATATAAACTACGTAACAAAAAATAGAGCGAATATACAAGATGCAATATAAAGGTACAAGAGATATGCAATAAAGGAATACTGGAAATAAATATAAGAATGAGCATCATAGGAATGAACAAGAAATACTACAACTAAGTGAGTAAGTACCAGCTTTAACATGTGATCGGCTTAGAAACTTGTACAAGGATAATGGCCTGGTTAATCATACATGCGATATATGATTAACACTATTCAAAGAACAAGATATGTACAAGGAGGGTATGTGTCACTACCACATTTCTAGAATAGGGCTTTATTGTCTATTGCCATATTTATTTTATTGTGTTAATATATTGTATGATATGTTTATTATACAAATTATTTGGTGTTCTTTAATGCATGGATTAATGGACTAGACCTAAGAATCCACTTGATAAACCCTTTTGACAAAACCCCATTTTAAATTAGCATTTAGTTAAACCTCAATTGTATGACTAAGTCCCTTTAATTAATTAGTTCTTCATGACAAGTCATGAAGGGCAAAATAGACTCTTTGTATTAGTAACCCTAATCCTAATCCTAACCCTAACCCTAACCCTAGCCCTATATAATTAGAGGGAGACTCCCTCAAGCCTCTCTTCATTCATGAAAAAAACCCTAAGAATAGCCTCCACTTAGAAATTATTTTTTCCTTCCTCAAATTTTAGGATTTCTAGCCCTAGAAACCCTCATTTCTTCCCCATCAAGAGAGACCTAGGAGCTTGGACCAAGGAGGCTTGGAGAAGGAGAAGCTACATTGGAAATCCATCTCCCAATAGGTAAAAATCCAGAAAACCTTATTTAAATTCCGTTTTAATTGTTTGTTTGGCCATTAGGAGCCCACCCTTTGAATCAAGAATGACTCTTTAGGTTGCATGATGATTTCCTATGGAGTCATAGGTATATTTGGGTTTTGTGATCCAATGATGCATTTTTTTCTCCAATTTTTGTAGCCCTAATTATAGATGTATGTATTTATGCATGTTTGCATCATATACATAGAGGTTTGATTTTGATTTAGGATTTTAAGTATTGGGTATTCATGAGTAATCATGTGAACCCCATTTTTAGCACCCTAGGTGTTTGTAGGAATGCTTTAGAGGGGGAATACCTAATTATATGACCTAGTTTATTATGCATTGATAAGTATACTTAAAAAAAAATACATATATATATATATATACGTATTATTGTTTAAGTGTAACTACTGTGTTTTGGTTGTATGCATAAGGTCAGGTTCCTGAGGCACAGTATACTGTGCAGTCAGGATTTTATGTGCAGTGTGTATGGTGTTCTACTTGTGTGCATAGGTGAAGGAGTATCATGTTTCAGTACATCCGTAGGACAGTTTTTGTGCATTGAATTCGAGAGTGTGTCATGTGGAGGTGAGTTACATTATGCTGTGAACTGTGCAATTGAGTGTGTGTGAGTGCACCAGTGTAATGTTCAGTTGAGTTCCTGGAACCGTGTGTGTTAGTATATCTGTGCACTAGTGTAAGTTATTATGGGTGACAGTGCAGTGGAAATTGAGTTCTCAGTGTATCTGTCTCCTGAGTATCAGAGAGTATCAGTAGGAAGTATTTTCTTCATTGTGAGATGTAGAGATGTGTATCAGTGTCTATGTGGGTGTAATTGAGCGATTAGTGAGTGTATTGGTGAGCGTTGATACCTGGGGCAGTTACCGGTGTATTGGATTGGGTGAGTACACTAATATCTGCTACCTGAGAAATTGATACATTAGTAAGTTTAGTGTATTCATTATGCAGTGGGCATGAGGAGGGGGTAGAGTTCAGCTGGCCATGGTTGGTTGCACTGTGTTGTGTGGTTTTAGAGGAGGGTGTTGCCTGATACTGAGGGTTGTATTTGAGTGCTTGTGTGTATCAGTAGGTCAGTGCGTCAGTCGTGTTTCTCAGTAAGTGAACTGTGTGTGCCAACTTTTCCTTTGTGCAGTGAGTGTCGAGTGTATGGGAACTTATTGTGGGTACGTGAGGATTTGTGTAAAAGTGTCAGTTTTAGACTAGTGTATGTATTTTGATATCAGTAATACGTAGTACTAGGTAGTGTACCTGACACTAGAGAGTGTTGGGGGGGGGGGGAGTGAGATAGCAGTAGGTTATGAGTCTAGTATAGTTTTTCTATATGTGGTCTTGTGTACCCATGTAAGTGTATTAGTTAGTTGGTCTGTGTCAGTATCAGTAAGTAAAGTTTCAGTCAGTTTAGTGTATCAGTGAGTCTCAGTGAGAGGTATTTTGTCACTGTGCAGTATTAAGTTTTCAGTGTCAGTGTTAATGTTCAGTATCAGTGAGTGAACCATGTATCAGTCCAGCAGAGTGTGTTGAGTGAGAGTAGTGTGTAAGCTGTGAGTTAGTGTTTAGTATCAGTGTACCAAGGGAGGAAAAGTGAAATGATTTCACAGTA
Source organism: Iris macrosiphon (assembly GCA_036927795.1). NCBI lineage: Eukaryota > Viridiplantae > Streptophyta > Magnoliopsida > Asparagales > Iridaceae > Iris > Iris macrosiphon. The sequence continues at coordinate 52,356,106 of JAYESA010000016.1, read as the reverse complement.
TCAGTTTTTATTCAAAACTGAACTGTGGCTACTTGGCTACTTGGCTACTTGGTTACTTGGCTACTTCTGAGCTCTGATATTGCCTTATGTGTCATGAGTCCTATGACCTATCAGTTATCATCCAAGAACTGAACTGTGTATCAGTGAGGGAAGAGTATGCACAGATTATATTCAGTGTCTATAGTTAGTGTCAGTTCAGTATGTTGTGGGGGAAACAGTGTACCTTTGAGTTGTGAGTTTAGTTTAGAGGAGCAAGGAAAGGGAGTTTGGGTAGAGTAGACCTTGCTCGAGTGTTAACAGCAAGATATCTGGGTGCTATGCAACTAGTGTTTATAACTAAGTATGACAAATAATTAGGTAGTATGAGACTAGTATTGACCCGCAGACCTTAGTATGGCCTAGAATTGAACTAGTCTAACTTACTTTTATTTCTGAACTTGTATTGATGCAACGTACCATATATATAGGTCTGGGTCACTCCAGTTCGGACCTTGATCCTCATGCCTTCCTCAGGACCACAGGCGAGTATTTTCTCTGACAGTTTTCATTATGTTGATTAATTATATAATTCTAGTTGTATAGTATACTTGATCCTGACACTGTGGATACACGGGTTAGCATCATAGATATCTGTCATGAGGAGTCGTGATTGGAATCCATCGTTCTAGCTGGGGATAGAGAAATATTAGCAGATTATGTGATCATACCTCACCTTACATACATCATAGCTTACCCCACACACCACGTTGGGTGTAGCCTGACCATTTACATGCCTCATAGCCTGTTATATATGATTATCCTGACTATTGCTCGCATCATAGCTAACCAGATGGTTAGCCTGATCTCACATATATCATAACCAATCATATATAACAAGCCTGATCTTGTCCCAAGCTGATCACATAATAAACTGATATTTCAAACACTTAGCCATATATTTTATTTTTTTATTTTAGTTCACTTGTTCTAGCATTCACTTATATTTCTGTTCGTTGCTAGATGTACTATTGCTGATTACATATTCTCCAGTATTCCATATTTTCAGTATTTATTCTCATCTCAAATTTCCTTACACTGTTTTTATAGTTTTGTCAATATAAATGAAACTGTTGTTTAGTGTTTGTGCTTCGCTCCAATCCTGACTGGATAACATTTTTCAGAGGACTTGGAGGACTTCTGTCCTATCCACTATGGCCCGGACGTAGAGGGAGAATATGTACCAGAGATCCTAGATGAGTCCCTCTCCCTAGAGGAGATACCACCTGCAGGCATTTAGATCGTCCTATTTATGTATCATTATTCTAAAAACTGAGACTTGGGTTATATTTGTTGTTGAGACTTTTTGGTGGACAACTAGACTGGTGTTGTATTGTGATTATGTTTGACTCATGTCAGTACTCTTTATCTTTCTATCTCGTCGTGCCATTTATTTCCCGTAGTTATTGTGATTGAGTATATATTAAATTGTTGATCAATGTTTTATCATTGTCCTCCCTACGGAGTTAAGATCATTGACAGGTTATGAGTTATGTTTGGCAGTCTTGAGATTGAGACCTAGACAGCGTTCTACCGCCGATGTTGCGGCGTAGGCTGGATGTACCTACGGATCATGCCCGAATTTTGGGTGCGGGTCATGACACGTTTTTAGTGGTGGCCCATGCAGGTCTAGATTCGTATTTAGAGCGATATCGTAGTGGTGCTCGCTTAGAGTATTACTGTGAGCCTGCTTTAGGAAATATGATTTAGGCTGAGAGTATACTCAATTACAACTAGAAATTTTTTGATCCTTATAATACTATTCTGAATATTTGTTTCCTTTAAATTTACTGTCCTTCCTTGATGATATCGTATCTATTATATTAATTGATTCTTTTTGGTCTGTCTTCAGGATGCCGCCGAAGACTAGGTCTTTGAGATTGGGAGCAGCAGCTTCAGAGAGGTCTGCCACCTCTCGACCTAATGGACAGACATCTTGAGTTCCTCCTACATCTCCTGTTCATATGGGAGTATTTGCACTTTTTGGGGGTCCTCCTCTCCCACCTATTTCAAGGGTTTCCCCAGCTATAACGGAGCACCTTCCACCACCACCGACTCCGTTTCTCGGAGGTATGCCCGTTGATGGAGCACAGATGTTTGCCCTGATCCAGGGTATGGTAGATGCCCAGAGGACCTCAGCGGAGGCTCAGTGATTCCAGGCTGAGGCTCAGAGGGTACAAGTGGAGGCACACCAGGCACAGACAGAGCTGATGAGAGAGAGCATGGAGAATGCTCATCAGGTGGCTCTCCAGGCTGTGGATAGAGTTGCACAACACCAGCAGCATCCTGGCCAACAGCACCAGAGGCCACGTACTATAGTGGTCTTCAAGAGGATAATGCCTCGGGAGTTCAAGGGTATCGAGGGGATACTCTATACTAACGATTGGCTAGAGGATATAGAGAGGAACTTACGCTTGGCGCAGATTCTAGAGATTCTTCAGATCGAGGCCGCCGGCAGTCAGATGTTTGACATCGCACTGATATGGTTTCGTACTGAGCCAAGACTCATTGTCGGGAGACTTACTTGGGAGGCCTTCAAGGAGTTTTTTAATAAGAAGTTCTTCCCTGATGTAGCCCTGGGAGCCTTGGAGAGTCAGTTCCATCACTTGGTCCAAGGAAGCATGTCAGTCGACGAGTACGCCGCAGAGTTTTGCCGTCTGAGTCAATTTATGCCATCGATAATTCGAGACCCAGAAGACAGGGCCCGGAAGTTCAGAAAGGGGCTGACAAGGGAGATCAAGTCTCGTACTTTGGGATGTTGCACTGCTACATTCGAGGGTATTCTGATGGATGCCCAGATTGCTGAGGATGACTTGGACCTCAGGCCCAAGAGAGGACGCGATACTTCAGAAGGAGCGAGCGATAGTGCGGGACCGGCCAAGCATCCACACTTTCAGCAGCAATAAAGGCCGTACCAGCAGCATCAACAACAACACCAGGCACTAGCTCAAGGACACACCCAGCAGCAGCAGCCACAGAGGCAGACTCAGTCCGTTGTCTAGTGTGCGTACTGCGGGAAGGCAGGTCACACTAGGGACATCTGCAGGAAGAGGTTGGGTACATGCTTGTCCTATGGATCATCAGCACATCAGCTAAGGGACTGTCCATCTATTTAGACTCATCCAGGTCAGGGTGGAGCAGCAGCTCAAAGGTGACCAGCCAGGGTACCTACTGTATCAGGAGGCCAGCAGAGGGGACCTCCACTTCCACTGAAGCAGCAGAGGTTTGTTCAGCACCAGCAGCAGCAGAGAGGTGCACCCCAGGGATGAGCATACGCCATGACGATCGAGGAGGCCGAGCCAGCCGGAGACGTGATTTCAGGTTCAGTTCTTCTCGATTCCATTCCAGCACTTGCATTATTCAATTCTGGCGCTTCCCATAGTTTCGTGTCTGTATTTATGCTCTTAAGCATCATTTAGAGATGAAAACATTAGATATCACTTGCAAGATCACGACTGGCGGAGGCATTATCCTAGTCTGTGATTATTGCAAGGACCGGAGAGTATCATTGGGATGCCGAGAGTTAAGCGTGTGCTTACTCGTCATGCCACTTCCGGGATACGATATTGTACTCGGAATGGACTGGTTGAGTAGGCACCATGCTACTATAGATTGTCATAGAGGTAGAGTGATATTTTTACCACCAGGAGAGCCGAAGTTTGAGGTCGCCAGAGGAGCAGCGGAGCAGAGCAGAATCAATTTTTGCGGAGCCAGGATGGAAGTAGATGAGTTACCACATCCTCTGATAGCGGAGTTCCTGGATGTATTTCCAGAGGAGTTACCAGGCTTGCCGCCAGACAGAGATATTGAATTCTCTATAGATTTGGTGCCAGGAGCGGAGCCCATTTCACAACACGTCTACAGAGTCAACAACAGCGAGCTGGCAGAACTGAAGAAGCAAGTTGAGGAGCTGCAGGACAAAGGCTTCATCAAATCCAGTTCATCACCATGGGAAGCTCCGGTATTGTTCGTATCAAAGAAGATGGCACCGTGCGCATATATATCGATTATAGAGATCTGAACAACCTCACTATCAAGAACAAATACCCGCTGCCGAGGATAGATGATCTTTTCGATCAGTTGAGCGGAGCGAAGGTGTTTTCAAAGTTAGACTTGAGGTTAGGCTATCACCAAGTGAAGGTGAAGAAAGAAGACACACCGAAGATAGCCTTTCAGACCAGATATGGCCAGTTTGAGTTCATGGTAATGTTATTTGGTTTAACCAATGCACCGACAATATTCATGAACTTGATGAACAAGGTGTTCCACCAGTACCTTGACAAGTTCGTGGTGGTGTTCATCGACGACATTCTTGTGTATTCGAAGACCCCAAAGGAGCACGAAGAGCACCTGAGGATGAACTTGGAGACTCTCAGGAAAGAGGAGCTGTACGGGAAACTTTTAAAGTGCGAGTTCTTCCTTGACAAGGTTAAATTTTTTGGGCATGTGGTGATGGGTGACGGAATCTCAGTTAACCCAAAGAAGATCGAGGCAGTGGATTCGTGGGCTACTCCCAGTTCGGTAGCTGAGATCTGGAGCTTTCTCGGACTAGCATGGTACTACAGGCGGTTTGTACAAGACTTCTCCAGGATTGTAGAGCCAATGACTAGGTTGACCAGAAAAGATGTGGACTTTGTCTGGACGGAGGATTGTCAGGCCGTGTTTGATGAGCTGAAGAAAAGATTGACGACAGCCCAGTTTTGACATTGCCATCAGGGACAGGTGGATTCACTATCTACAACGATGCTTCAGGGAAGATTTTGGGTTGTGTTCTTCAGCAACACGGGATGGTAATTGCCTATGCTTCCAGGCAATTATGCCCTCATAAAAAGAACTACCCCACCCACGATTTGGAGTTGGCAGCGGTTATCTTCGCTCTAAAGCTGTGGAAACACTATCTGTACGGAGAGCGTATGGAGATTTTTATAGACCATAAGAGCTTGAAGTACGTGTTTACACAAAAGGAGCTGAACATGAGGCAGAGGAGATGGTTGGAGCTGATGAAGGACTTCGATATCTTATTACAGTACCACCCAAGAAAGGCCAATGTAGTCGTCGATGCCTTGAGCAGGTATCCGATGGCTATGTACTTGACGATATATAGACATTTGTTGGCAGATCTGGAGAGCTTGGCAATTAAGGTGCTAGTGCCCTGTATCGAGATTCAGATATTGGGATTACAGATACAGTCCGAGTTGATGGACAAAATCAGAGCTGCATAGTATGATGATGAGGCTCTAAGGAGTATCAGGGCACAGGTTCGGATAGGATTGTCAGACGACTTCACTATTGCAGATGATGGGTCTTTACGGCATGATACGAGGATGTGTGTGCCGAGCGGGATGCTGCGCGAGGAGGTCTTGCAGGAGGCACATTGCTCTCAGTACTCGATGCATCCAGGTGCCAACAAGATGTATCGAGATTTGAGGGAGCACGTATGGTGGTATGGTATGAAGCACGAGGTAGCACGCTTTGTATCCCGATATTTAGTGTGCCAGCAGGTAAAAGCGGATTGGCAGAGGCCAGGTGGATTGCTTCAGCCTTTACCTATCCCAGAGTGGAAGTGGGAGCACGTGACCATGGATTTCGTTTCAGGGCTTTCGCGTTCTCTAGGAGAAAAGGACGCGATTTGGGTCATCGTGGATAGGTTGACCAAATCAGCCCACTTCTTACCATTCAAAGTGGGTATATCGACGGAGAGGCTAGCAAAGATGTACGTGTGGCAGATTGTCAGATTACATGGGGTTCCTGTGAGCATCGTCTCAGATCGGGATAGTCGTTTTACTTTTCACTTCTGGAGGAGTCTGCAGGCTAGCTTGGGTACCCAGCTCAAGTTCAGTACCGCATACCACCCTCAGACATACGGACAGTCTGAAAGGACTATTCAGACTCTCGAGGATATGCTACGCACTCGCATTCTAGATCTCGAAGGTTCTTGGGAGGATCATTTACACCTGGTAGAGTTTGCTTACAACAACAGCTATCAGGCCAGCATTGAGATATCACCATTCGAGGCTTTATATGGACGAAGGTATCGTACACCGTTATCTTGGGATGACGTCGGAGAGAGAGCCTTGTTAGGACCAGAAATGGTCGTGGATGTAGCAGAAAATGTGAAACTCATCAGAGACAGACTGCGAGTGGCGCATGACAGACAGCGGCATTGGGCCGACAGCCACCATAGATCCCTAGAGTTTCAGGTATAAGTTTGTTATTATTCTGGCTTGTGATTGTTTTGTGTTAGATTGCGTATTAAGACTATTTTGTTCTAGGTTGGTGATCTGGTATTCCTACAGATTTTTTTGACATGGGGCACAATTCGTTTTGGTGGAGGCGGAAAGCTTAGTCCATGTTACCTCGGACCTTTCGATATCCTTGCGAGGGTCGGTACAGTGGCCTATAGACTAGACTTGCCGCCTGCACTAGAGGGAGTACATGACGTGTTTCTCGTATCGCAGCTGAGACGGTACATGGCAGATCCTAGTCACGTACTAGATCACTCGAAGATCGAGGTTGGTCTGACTCTCAGCTATCCTGAGCAGCCCGTAGAGATCTTGGATCGCAGAGAGAAGGTGTTGCAGAACCAGACTATTCCTTTGGTTCGTGTTGCATGGAGACATCACTCTCCAGGCGAGTAAACCAGGAAGAGAGAGGACGAAATGCGTGAGCAATACCCGTATCTCTTCGAGACTTGAGGTATAATTTCTTGTCTGATTTTGTTCTTGTTCTAGTTCGATTCAATTTCGAGGACAAATTTTTTTTTTAGGAGGGTAGACTTGTCACTACTATATTTCTAGAATAGGACTTTATTGTCTATTGCCATATTTATTTTATTGTGTTAATATATTGTATGATATATTTATTATACAAATTATTTGGTGTTCTTTAATACATGGGCTAATGGACTAGACCTAAGAATCCACTAGATAAACCCTTTTGACAAAACCCTATTTTAAATTAGCATTTAGTTAAACCCTCAATTGTATGACTAAGTCCCTTTAATTAATTAGTTCTTCATGACAAGTCATGAAGGACAAAATAGACTCTTTGTATTAGTAACCCTAACCCTAACCCTAACCCTAACCCTAGCCCTATATAATTAGAGGGAGACTCCCTCAAGCCTCTTTTCATTCATGAAGAAAACCCTAAGAATAGCCTCCACATAGAAATTATTTTTTCCTTCCTCAAATTTCAGGATTTCTAGCCCTAGAAACCCTTATTTCTTCCCCATCAAGAGAGACCTAGGAGGTTGGACCAAGGAGGCTTGGAGAAGGAGAAGCTACATTGGAAATCCATCTCCCAATAGGTGAAAATCCGGAAAACCTCATTTAAATTCTGTTTTAATTGTTTGTTTGGCCATTAGGAGCCCACCCTTTGAATCAAGAATGACTCTTTAGGTTGCATGATGATTTCCCATGGAGTCATAGGTATATTTGTGTTTTGTGATCCAATAATGTATTTTTTTCTCCAATTTTCGTAGCCCTAATTATAGATGTATGTATTTATGCATGTTTGCATCATATACGTAGAGGTTTGATTTCGATTTGGGGTTTTAAGTATTCGGTATTTATGAGTAATCATGTGAACCCTATTTTCAGCACCCTAGGTATTTGTAGGAATGCTTTAGGGGGGAATACCTAATTATATGACCTAGTTTATTATGCATTGATAAGTATACTTGAATATATATATATATATATATATATATATATATATATATATATATATATATATATATATATTATTGTTTAAGTGTAACTACTGTGTTTTGGTTGTATGCATAAGGTCGGGTTCCTGAGGCACAGTATACTGTGCACTCAGGATTTTATATGCAGTGTGTGTGGTGTTCTACTTGTGTGCACAGGTGAAGGAGTATCGTGTTTCAATACATCAGTAGGACAGTGTTTGTGTATTGAATTCGAGAGTGTGTCATGCGGAGGTGAGTTATATTATGCTGTGAACTGTGCAATTGGGTATCTGTGAGTGCACCAGTGTAATGTTTAGTCGAGTTCCTGGAATCGTGTGTGTTAGTGTATCTGTGCACCAGTGTAAGTTATTATGGGTGATAGTGCAGTGGGAATCAAGTTCTCAGTGTATCAGTCTCCTGAGTATCAGAGAGTATCAACGAGAAGTATTTTCTTCACTGTGAGATATAGAGATGTGTATCAGTGTCTATGTGGGTGTAATTAAGTGATTAGTGAGTGTATTGGTGAGCGTTGATACCTAGGGTAGTTACCTATATATTGGATTGGGTGAGTACACTAATATCTGCTACCTGAGAAATTGATACATTAGTAAGTTTAGTGTATTCATTATGCAGTGGGCATGAGGAGGGGGTAGAGTTCAGCTGGCCATGCATGGTTGGTTGCACTGTGTTGTGTGGTTTTAGAGGAGGGTGTTGCCTAATACTGAGGGTTGTATTTGAGTGCTTGTGTGTATCAGTAGGTCAGTGTGTCAGTCGTGTGTCTCAGTGAGTGAACTGTGTGTGCCAACTTTTCCTCTGTGCAGTGAGTATCGAGTGTATGGGAACTTGTTGTGGGTACGTGAGGATTTGTGTAAAAGTGTCAGTTTTAGACTAGTGTATGTATTTTGATATCAGTAATATGAAGTGCTAGGTAGTGCACCTGACACTAGAGAGTGTTGGGGGGGGAGTGAGATTATAGTAGGTTATGAGTATAGTATCATTTTTCTATATGTGGTCTTGTGTACCCATGTAAGTGTATTAGTTAGTTGGTCTGTGTCAGTATCAGTAAGTAAAGTTTCAGTCAGTTTAGTGTATCAGTGAGTCTCAGTGAGAGGTATTTTGTTACTGTGCAGTATTAAGTTCTCTATGTCAGTGTCAATATTCAGTATCAGGGAGTGAACCATGTATCAGTCCAACATAGTGTGTTGAGTGAGAGTAGTGTTTAAGCTATGAGTTAGTGTTTAGTATCAGTGCACCAAGGGAGGAAAAGTGAAATGATTGCACAATATCTGTTTTTTTTCAAAACTGAACTGTGGCTACTTGGCTACTTGGTTACTTGGCTACTTTTGAGCTCTGATACTGCCTTATGTGTCATGAGTCCTATGACTTATCAGTTATCATCCAAGAATTGAACTGTGTATCAGTGAGGGGAGAGTGTGCACAGATTATATTCAGTGTCTATAGTTAGTGTCAGTTCAGTATGTTATGGGGGAAACAATGTACCTTTGAGTTGTGAGTTTAGTTTAGAGGAGCAAGGAGAGGGATTTTGGGTAGTGTAGACCTTGCTCGAGTGTTAACAGCAAGATATCTGGGTGCTATGCAACTAGTGTTTATAACTAAGTATGACAAATAATTAGCTAGTGTGAGACTAGTATTGACCTGTAGACCTTAGTATGGCCTAGAATTGAACTAGTCTAACTTACTTTTATTTCTGAACTTGTATTGATACAACATACCATATATATAGGTCTGGGTGACTCCAGTTTGGACCTCGATCCTCATGCCTTCCTCAGGACCACAGGCGAGTACATTCTCTGACAGTTTTTATTTTGTTGATTAATTCTATAATTCTAGTTGTATAGTATACTTGATCCTGAAACTGTGGATACATGGGTTAGCATCATGGATACCTGTCATGAGGAGTCGTGATTGGAATCCATCGTGCTAGCTGGGGATGGGGAAATATTAGCAGATTATGTGATCATACCCTACCTTACATGCATCATAGCTCACCCCACACATCATGTTGGGTGTAGCCTGACCATTTACATGTCTCATAGCATATTATATATAATTAGCCTGACTATTGCTCGTATCATAGCTAACCTGATGGTTAGCCTGACCTCACATGTATCATAGCCAATCATATATAACAAGCCTGATCTCGTCCCAAGCCGATCACATAATAAACTGATATTTCAAACACTTAGCCAGATATTTTATTTCTTTATTTCAGTTCACTTGTTCCAGCTGTACTATTGCTGATTACATATTCTCCAGTATTCCATATTTTCAGTATTTATTCTCATCTCGAATTCCCTTACACTATTTTTATAGTTTTATCATTATAAATGAAATTGCTGTTTAGTGTTTGTGCTTTGCTCCAATCCTGACTGGATAATATTTTTCAGAGGACTTGGAGGACTTCCTTCCCACTATGGCCCGGGCATAGAGGGAGAATATGTACCAGAGATCCTAGAGGAGTCCCTCTCCCTAGAGGAGACACCACCTGCAGGCATTTAGACCGTCCTATTTATGTATCATTATTCTAAAAACTGAGACTTGGGTTGTATTTATAGTTAAGACTTTTTGGTGGACAACTAGACTGTAGACTGGTGTTGTATTATGGTTGTGTTTGACTCATGTCAGTACTCTTTATCTTTATATCTCGTCGTGCCATTTATTTTCCATAGTCATTGTGATTGAGTATATATTAAATTGTTGATCAATGTTTTATCATTGTCCTCCCTACGGAGTTGAGATCATTGACAGGTTATGAGTTATGTTTGGTAGTCTTGAGATTGAGACCTAGACAATGTTTTACCACCGATGCTGCGGCGTAGGCTGGACGTACCCACGCCTCATGCCCGAATTTTGGGTGCGGGTCGTGATAGTATGATCACATATCTACACTACATACTCCCTGCCCCCGACTGGTATAGTAGATCCAATCATGGTACGTTATAACACGGGATTCCATAAGAAGGGCGCTACTCTTCTCATGAACCAATGTCTGTATTTGTACAAGAAGAATAAGGAAACAAAATTTGCACAAGATACACCATAAATACCAAGGAATAATATCTCATGACAAGATCTGGATATACCAATTCGTGTAACTATCGTGTCAAGAAATCAAGGATATCTACACGAAATACAAGAGATATAGAGGATATCATGAATGAAAAACTATCAGAGAATGTACTTGCCTAAAATTCGGTGAACAGTATCAAAGATGTCCAGTACGGTGCCTCGAAGATCTAAATATGGAATATTATATCAATACAAGATTTTGGATTAAAAATAAGTTAAACTAGTCAACTTCTAGGTCATAAAGCCATTTCTAAGTCAAAATAGTCAAACTAGGTCAACTCTAGGTCAAACTAGTCAAAGTTGGTCAAACTAGTTATTTATAGGTTGTATGAGTCCATCTCTAGGATATTGGGTCCATATACTATGTAACTAGGCCATACTAGCTATACTAGGATACTAGAAAACTAACAAGATACCATATCATAAGATACACAATTTATTAGATATGACAATATCATAATATGTATATACAAGACAAAATATATAATACTCCTAACTAAACTAATGCTAAGTGGATACCTTGGATTTAAACCAAAAGTAGTATCACACCTACTACACTTCCATCTTGATGTGCAAATCCAATATCTTGAGTAAAACCCAATACCTTGACATTACCCTGGTATCACAAGGTAATTCAATATCTAATATATAACTACTACCCATACACCTCACTATACATTAATATGTATTTAAACTTATGACAATAAAATACTAAACTAATACTAACATACCCCTTCGGTATTCAAAACCCATACCCAAGATTCACTCTCATTACCTTGGTGTATCTCAAGGTAATCTAGAAATAATACTAACTAATACTAACTAGTGCTTATATATATATATATATACTAACTACCAACTTTCCAATAAGCTAGCTAGCTAGCTTATTGAATTGTTGCTGCTGCTTACTATCACTGCTGCTTTCTGTTTCTGCTTCTGCTGCTTACTGCTTCTACTTCTGCTTCTGCTGCTACTTCTGCTTCTACTTCTGCTTTCCAGTGCTTCTTCTTCTGCTGCTTGTGCTTACTGCCGCTACTGCTTTTCAGCTGCTTCTCTTAGCTTTCACTGCTTTTCATTGCTTTTCTTCCTGTTTTTTATTATTTTATTCACTGTTTTCCATGGTTTCTTCTTCCATCAAGCTCTCTCTCTCTCTCACACACACACACACACATACACACACACACACACACACATATATATATATAATACCATAATACATATATATACATATTACCATATTAGAGAAGCATATGAACTCCTACTCTCCCATGATCACCAACACATCAACAAGAATTATAGATTATACATATAAATATATATAAATATATATATACACATATATCTCACATAATAATTATATTTACAATATTTATAATCAAGGCAAATGAATTAAAATGAAATGAAACAAATACGTGAAGTGCATCGCACCCATATCACACTAGATCTATTATACACTTGCGATACAGCTCCACCACACAACCAAATATATCCCAACAGACACGAGCAAGTCTAAAATCATAATTATGAATAATACAAAGAGCTAACTACTCATCTATGTGTCTGTGTCAAAATATGACATGCTCAAACCCCCGTGTCGGAAGAAAACCCCAAATCAACCCATATCTCCAAATTGTCGGGATACGGCCTACACGTATCCAATTATGGACATGACACTAGCCACACACAATCAAACATATATTAATTTGGTCTAATTGACCTATTGACAAATACAAGATGTGTCAATCTCGAAATTTCCCTAAAATTGACAGAAAAATCAAATAGCTTTCTCCATAAAACTCTTATGAACCTAATTCTAATTCCTATAGGTAGCCTTAGTATATGAGATGGTTCCTAATGATTAAAATACATATTTAGAGTCTAATTAGAGGGAAAAAACTGAATTGTACCTATTGGGAGATGGATTCCTAATAAAACCTCCAAATTGAGTAAAAAAATCCTTCAACTTGTAGATTATTGCTGCTCCTTGTAGATCATTGCTTCCTCCTTGTAGATCCTTGCTTCCTCCTTGTTCTAATGGCCTCCAATGATGATTAGGAAAATAATTGGGAAGAAATTTGGATAGAATTTGATGTAAGAATAAAAAATTTGGAAGAGAAAATTCTAGATCTATATTTGAAATAAAAAATGAAGAGAGAGAAATTTCCCTCCATTTAAATTAGGCTGGCCCCCTTCCCCCTTCCTCAAGCTACTATAAAATGTCTATAATACCCCTTTGGGCTTGTCATGAAAAAAATAATTAAGGAGGGAAGGTTCTAGTCTAATTGGTTTAACTTAATTAAATATTCTCCTAATGATTGGGCTTCTTATTGGGCTCAATTCTAACTAGAAATAAATGTTAGTCCATAGATCTAATCTAAACTAGTTAGGTCCACTAACATAAGTCTAAAATAATAAACTAACATCTAACAATAAATAAATATACAATAAATAAAAATACAACATGTATAATATTTAATTAATTATAAAATGGCTAAAATACCCTTTCCTAGAAAATATGGTAGTGACAAGTCTACCCCCCTTAAAATAATTTTATCCTCAAAATCCAAAGACGAAACTACCCCCAAAAAATAAAACAGAGCAGAATCAGGAAAGAATATACCTCAAGGCACAAAAAAATATGGGTAACGCTCTCGCATTTCATCCTCTCTCTCTCATAGGTAGACTCCCTTGGAGAGTGATGCCTCCATGCGACGCATACCAAAGAAATAGTCTGGTTCCTCAGCACCTTCTCTCTCTGATCCAGAATCTCAACTGGCTGCTCTGGATAGCTAAGTGTAGGGCCCACCTCTATCTCCGGGTGATCCAATACATGACTAGGATCCACCATGTACCGTCTCAACTATGGCACATTAAATACGTTGTATACTCCCCCCAATGCAGGTGGCAAGTCTAGTATGTAAGCAATGGCACTGACCCTCTCGAGAATACTGCAAGGTCCAATAAATTGCGGACTAAGCTTCCCGTCTCCACCGAAATAAATCGTGTCTAGTGTCGGAGAAATCCTCAGAAACACCAAACCACCAACCTAGAACAAAACATAACCTTAAAACTTAATCTATAACAAACAACCAATATCAAGTACAAAATAAAAATCTAAACTATACCTCAAACTCCAAAGGTATCCGGTGGCTATCGACCCAATGTCGATGTCTGTCCTGCGCCACTCGAAGTCTTTCTCTGATCATCTTAACCTTCTCCGTTGCATCCACAACCATCTCTGGCCCTAGCAAAGCTCTCTATCCAACATCATACCATGACAAGGGAGTACGACATCTCCGACCGTACAAAGCCTCAAATGGTGACATCTCTATACTAGCCTGGTAGCTGTTGTTGTAAGAAAACTCTACCAAATAGAGATGGTCTTCCCAAGATCCCCTAAAATCTAGTACACAGGTACACAGCATATCCTCGAGAGTCTGAATGGTCCTCTTTGACTGCCCATCTGTCTGGGGGTGATATGCAGTACTGAACTTGAGTTGGGTGCCCAAACTCGCTTGCAAACTCCTCCAGAAATGAGAAGTGAGACGACTATCCCGATCCGAGACTATGCTGACGGGAACCCCATGTATCCTGACGATCTGCTTCACATACATCTCTGCCAGCTTCCAGACAAACCCACCTTGAAAGGCAAAAAGTGGGCCGACTTAGTCAACCTGTCAACGATGACCCAAATTCCGTCTTTCCCTCCTAGAGATCGTGGAAGTTCGGACACAAAATCCATAGTAATGTGCTTCCACATACACTCTGGAATGTACGATGTTTCACGTCTTGCCCTCCATGAGATGTACGATATTTTGCGATTTTCCTGCGGTAGCGAGCTTATGAGTAGTACACGCCTGATAATGAGGAATTCAAGGAGTTGGAGAAACAACATCCGGGGTTTCTCGCAGTGTACTGGAAATTGTTGTGCCATTATAGCAATTGCCAGCAACTTTAGTAGAAGAAGGACAGAAGCACAGAGGGGACATTACCCCATACCAAGTCCTGGATCCATTACCTCTTCGATATTAAAGCTTCGGGTCGGGTCATCATTCGGAGCCCTCATACCCCGAGTAGTGTTGATGACCTAGTGCACGATACTAAGAGAATGACCACATCTGGCGAGGGGTCTGGTAGCTCCGATGACACCTTCGGCTATTTTTACCAAGATACCTAGCCACTATCTGATAATGTTGTGCTAGCTGGATTCTTGATGATATGGTTGCAAACTTGTGTAGTCCTGGGGGGCTTCGGGTCCCCGCTGTGAAGATAGTTTTTTGCTGTCATCTAGCTTTACTCCCAACGATGGTCTGTAGCATCCATTGTACGCTTCGTGCTTTTACGAGCTAAGTGATGTCCCATGGCGGCCCTGGGGATTTCAACCGGGTTGAGATATCTTACCATTATCTAATAGGTTGGTTGTTAATGCACTACCCATCTTTGATGCATCCTGGAGTTGAGGGGACGACGACAGAGGCTGATGCTTATATTCGCCAGTATGGTGGGATACTCTAGTTTCATACTGAGGTACCGGCCTATCGGCATGCACTCGCCCACGTAACAGACTATACCTTCTTTGTCTCGGTCCTGAAGTTTATAGAGGACGAAGTGAATAGGGTTCAGTGTTGTTGATCGTCATATTATGTTCCCGAAGCTCCTTTGCTGGTTACTTTCTATCTGGTCTTCTCATTTGGTATACCAGAACTGAAACCTCGTCTTCTTGGAACCTTACCTGTCGAGTAGGTTTGCTCGTCAGTTTGGATATAGCTAGCTCATGATAAGAAATCTAAGCCCATGTCTTGGTTTTAAAGGTAGCATTCTTGATGGAGCCCGAGCCTGGTGATAAGGGGAGTACAAGTCTAGCTTAGACATAGTACTTTTTTAAAAACTTGCGGTTGATCGACATCATGAGCAAGTCGTCGTTGGATTTTGCGAGCCAGTAGGCACTGTTGGAGAATACTCATTCTACGACGAACGGGCCTTCCCATTTGGGTTGGAATTTGCAGGCCGTCTTGTGGGTCATAACCATCGGCCTCATTACGGTCAGGATAAGATCACCCACTTGGTAGGTCCTCTTCTTTACCCATTTGTTGAAGGCTCCCAAGAGACGCGCTTGGATAGCTCAATGTGCTGTTGAGCTAAGATATATTTCTCGTCGTGTGCTTCTAACTCTTGTAGCCATTAGCAGTGATTGTTGTCTATGGTTAATTGGTTGGAGTGAGCTACTCAGAGTGAAGTGATTTGGATCTGGAGCGGGAGGAACCCTTCGCTTTCGTACACCAGAGAGAAAGACGTATTGTTATTAGCTGTCCGGATCATTGTACGGTGGCCCAGAGACATTCACCCAGCTTCTCATTCCAGTCGTGTTTGTTGGATGACACCATTTTTTTGAGTAGCTTTATGATGGTCTTGTTGAAGGCTTCTACCAGATAATTTGCAGCTGGGTTATAGGCAGTTGATGCTATATTCTGAATTCAGTTTTTGTCGCAAAACCAGTAGAATATGTGACTTACAAACTGTGGACTATTGTCATGTATGGTCCTTTGTGGCAAGCCGAAGCAGTATATGACATGATGCTTGACGAACCTGATCACATTGGATGTCTTGACTTCATCGAGTAGTATGGCTTTCGTCCACTTGGAGAAGTAGTCGGTGATAGCCAAGATGAACCGATGTCCATTAGTCGAAGGCGAACTGATCGGCCCTATGATATCCATGCCCCAGGCTTCGAATATCCAGGATGCCACGATCGGGTGTACAAACTCAGAGGGTTGCTGGATGAAGTAAGCATGGATTTGGCATACTTGGCACTTTTTTTTGTAGTCAACGGCATCTGCTACCATTGTCGGCCAATAGTAACCCATTCTACGGAGGCGGTCATATAGTTTGTGCCCTTGCTGATGGGCACCATAAACCCCATCTTGAGCCTCGTCGAGAGCCTGCTTCGCTTCTGTATTTGATAGGCATCGTAACAGAAGACCGTCATAGGAGCGGCGATACAATATTATGGTAGCCGTATCATAATAGAACCGGAGGGAATGTCTTTTGATCGAAATGGCTTCCTTTGGGTTCTCGGGAAGAATTTCATAGACTGCGTAATCGATGAATGGAAGTCTCCAGTTTTATGAGTCAGCGCTCGTCTCTACTGAGTAGCTTCGGCATAGAGAGAGGTTATTCTTTGGACAGACCAGCTCTTGACCGATCATGGTGATTAGTTTAAGGGTATTAACCAGAACAGCTAGAGAGGCTGCGAGTCCGGATAGGGCATCCACCTCGATGTTTCACAGTCGAAGGATGTGCTCTATGAAGAACCCCTCAAAGGTGGAGATTAATCCAAGCGCAGCTTAGTGGTAGGGAATACAGTTCTCATTTCAGACTTCGTACTCACCTCGGACTTGGTTGATTATCAGTTTGGAATCGTTGTAGGCTTCTGGGTGGTCAACTCCCACTTATTTAGCTAGTTGGAGTCCAATTATGAGAGTGTTGTACTCTGCCACATTGTTAGAGCATGGCTCAGTGAGGGAGTAGGCGTAGTTGATAACCAGATCATATGGAAAGATCAACATTATCCTGACTCTAGCGACGATGTTGCCTTTGGACCCTGTTCTTGAATCACCGTCGAAGAACATTCGCCAAATGTCTTCTGTGTTTGTCATGATGTTTGAGTCTGCGACTTCGTCGGGGATCTCCTCATAGAGTTTTAAAGTTTTTGGCACCGGGTGGGCGGCCAGGAAGTCAGATAATACTTGTCCCTTGACAGCTTTTTGCGGAATAAATGCCATATTGTCTGGTGACAATAGTATTGCCCACATAGCCCGACGGGAGTTAGGCGCCCCAGGTTTAGTTATGAGGACCCTGAGGGGGTTAACCCGAGATCACATGGATCATTTTCCCTATCACATTGTATCGGATCTTCTGAATAGCAAAGACTAGAGCGGGGCACTCTTTCTCGATGGGGTTGTATCTGTGCTCCGTACCGACCATCATCCTGCTGAGGTACTAGATGGCCTGCTTGTGACCTGCGTCATTCTTATGGGCTAGCAGATTACAAAAAGAGTGATTTATTTCTCGTACATAGAGCATAAAGGATTCCCCATAACTGGGACTACCAATACTGGAGGGTTCATGAGGTATTCCTTGATGTCGTCGAAGGCGCGCTGGCATTTTTCGTTCCAGATAAATGAGACTCCCTTCTTCATGAGTTTCATGAATGGCTGATAACATCAAGAGAGTTTTGATATGAACCTCCTAATATAGGCCAGTCTTTCTTGAAATCTATGAAGTTCTCTGAGGTTCTTCGGTAGGCGCATTTCAAGGATCGCTTTGGTCTTGCCAGGGTCTACGTGGATACCCTTCAAAGTTAGGATGAAACCCAAGAATTTTTTGCTGGAGACTCCTAGAAAAGATTTGGTATGGTTTATCTTGATCTGGTATGTACGCATGAGGTCAAACACAGTCTTCAAGTCCCTGAGGTGATAATCTTTGGAGCGACTCTTGACGGCGATGTCATTAACGTAACACTTGACCGTCTTGCGTAGATGCTCATGAAAGATGGTGCTCATAGCTCGCTGGTATATAGCTCCCGCGTTCTTCAGACCAAAGTATATGACTATGTAGCAGTATCTCTTATCGGCGTTCGGAATGATGTATGCTTTTGATCATCATGAGATATCTTAATTTGATTATAGCCTGAGAATCTATCCATGAAAGACATGCGCTCAAAGCCACAGGTATTTTCGATCATTATGTCTATGATCGGAAGAAGAAATTCGACCTTAGGGCAGGCCATATTTAGATTACGGAAGTCAATCAGATTCGAATCTTCCCATTTTTTTGACGACAGGCACGATGTTGGCTACCCAATCTGGATGTTATTCTTTGCGGATGAATACACTAGCTATCATTTTGTTGACTTCAGCTTTAATGTCATTCATAATATTCAGTCAGAATCGACGTTACTACTGCTTGACAGGCTTAGCGTTCTGCGAGATATTAAGCTTGTGGACCACGATTTGGGGGTCTAGTCCCGGCATATCTTCGTAGCTCCAGGCAAAGACATTAATGTATTCCTAGATAAGCTGTAGCAAGGATTCCCGATCCTCATCAGTCATACTCTTGCTAATGAATATAGTTTTAGGGAAGGATTCGTCGCCCAGATTGACTTGTATGAATTTGTCCTCGGTAGAAGGTTCTTGTTGTTCAAACCATATCTCCTATTGTGCGTCTAGGTATTAGATCTACAGTTCTACTTTAAAGAGTTTTAGTGGATTCTTGTCGTCTTCCTTAGGGTCAGCTGACACCATGTTGGCAGACAATATTTGCTTGAGTATCTCCCCGATACTAACGTCGGAGTCCCAAGAGGAAGACTCTGAAGAGTGAGAGTGTAACTCATCTTCTTCATCCGAGCCTTCGGGGGTTGTATGAGGGGTAACGTACCCTAAGCCATGCTTGGTCTTATGGTAGTAGTCCTTGGACTTGCCTATTAGAGTAGCGAGACATAAGGGCAGTCGTCGATCTTTGTCGTAATTCAGACCTCGGATGCTTTTATGATCATAACCCATCTTCTGGATGAGGTGTTTGGCTTGACCACAGAACATGTAGAGTTGTATTTTGCCAGCATCGGGTTCTAGATCTAGTTCTTTTGGGACGAAGGACCAGGGGCATTCTATTCTGTCGAATATGATGAGTCTGTCTCCCATCTTCCTAGCTGGAACTAGGAAGTAAGAGTTTTGGTTCGAAAGAATCCGATTTACAGCATAGGTAGAAGTCACCCGTGTCTGTAGGTGCAGGCCTAGACCGTGATCCATGGAATACAGTATACTTATGTATGCAACTTTAGAGTAGTTCAAAGATAGCCCTTTATTCACAAAATAAGGTCTCTTTTCTTCAGGAGTTACATCGTCAATAGAAGGGACGTTTGCGTGAGCAACTACCTACTCCTCCAGCTCATCCTTTCCGAGATCTACCCCCAGTACGAGCGACGACTTTGGAGGTTTCTGGCATAACTTTTCTACCAGAGGCTCGCACGTTGTAGGAGGCAGTAGAGCATCCTTCGAAGGTTGACTCGGCCTGTGAAGGTGAACGACTAGAGATTCGGACGTGGTAGATGGTGCCGGATCTTCCTTCGATGATTAATCCGTCCTACAAAGGCAGACGACCGGAGGTTCGGGTGCCTTCCTGTGTAGTTTTACGACGAGGAAAGAGGTTGTGTCGGGAGCGCGTGCCTTTAGACGGACTCTCAAGGGCTCTTCAGGCATTGAACCAGCGTCTGCCTCATCATCGACGTCATTCCCACCTTTATCTTGGTAGACCTATTTGTAAAGGATCGAATCAGAGTAATAGGCTTTGATCCCTTTGAACAGATCGACTTTAGCAAACTCTATTTTGATCATGCCATCTTTGTTGATGTACTTCAGGCACTGGTATAGGGTCGACGGCACAATCATATACTTATGTATCCATGGACATCCAAACAAGATATTGTAGGATACATCTACGTCAATGATATAGCAAGTAACCTATATTTTCTAGTCGTCGATCTAGCATTTTAGGCGAATCTTGCCCAGAGGGTAGCTCTTTCCTACTTTGAAGCCAGTGATGGCAATATTCATGGATGCCAGACGATGCATCGGAATGCCCAAGGTCTAAAGCAAACTCTGCAGGATGATACTGATTGATGAACCGGGATCGATGTTTATCCAGTTTACCTTGATGGAACTAATGTACCCTGTGTAATACAGGGGACGATCATGTCGGTTATTCTTTAGCAACATGTGCTGTTGCGAGAATGTAATATTGGGTATTGCCTCCATAATATTATTGCAGTGGGCACAAGCAACCGGATCCTCAGCTAGAGGTTTGACCTATGCTAGGTAGATGTCGGCATTATGTAATGCCTCACTCAGAGCGGCCCGAGTATCTCTGGAGAGCCGCAGAAGCTCGAATAGTGACAACTTCGCTGGAGTGTTAGACAGTTGGGCCAAGATGTCAAAGTTGTAGGATTTTTCTAACCCCAGAGTTGTATCCTTGCGCAGCAGTTTTTTGAAGCGAACTTCCTTTTGCTTGGACTTGTCTGCTAGCGGAGGCTGGAATGGACCCGGATCAGAGGAGGTCGATATGATAGTCAGGAGTACACCATCGTCAGGGGTATTATACTCGCACTGGTATGTCAAGACTGACCTTGTTGTTCCTGCTATAACTTCCTCATATGGGAGGAAAATCGGGTAGCAAGACTTGGACTTCTTGCCATTGGACTTGGTGGCAGAAGGTGTTTCTTGCTGCATTACGTCTGGAGCAAGGTCTGGATGAATCCACATAACCTTCCCTCACGATGTGGTGAGAGGTATCAGCCTGGCTGTTTGATCACGAGCTGGTGGGAGGTTAACAAACTCTATTGTTTCCCTGGGAATTAGGATTACTCCGTCCTGGGCCTCAATTGCTGAAAAGTTACCGAATTGAAGGGACACCATGTTGGCGACGACAATTTTATTGTCAAAGTCCAAGGTGAGGATCTTGGTGTCAAGCATGTGTTAAATATACTGCTTGAGTGTGTAGCAATCTCGCATCGCATGGTGGATGTACTAATAAAAGTGGCAGTACTTTGGGTTGTTTACATCGACTGCCTCATCAGGACGTTTGACGTCAGGGAGCCAGAGTTTACCACCCTTCATCAGTACATCAAAGATGGGAGTGATGCCATCATCTTCGAAGGAGTAAGTCTCTTTGGGCTTCAGAACCTCCATCGGCTTTTGCTCGGGCTTCTTGGTAATATTGGCCACCGGGGCCTACTTTTCTTTTTTATCATGATTGTTGTTGCCGTTGTTGTTATTGTTGGGATATTTTCCCGTATCATCGGTGACATAGATCTATATTTCCCATAGTCGAGCGTCCTTGACCTTCTTCTCAGCACTGACAACGCTTATGATGAACGTCGCCCAAACTCTAAACTGGCCGTCATCCATCCAGAGGCTGACTGCTGGAAGTAATTTTCTGCGGCACATCTCCATCAGTGTCGACTTAGGATTGCGTGGGGACAACCTCAACTCTTCTTGTTGGAAATGCTTGATATAATTTTGGGCGAGTTCTCTTTCCCCTTGGGTAACATCCATCAGGGAGGACATCGTCATGTCGCTTCCTCTGTCATAGAATCTTTTGAGAAATATACTCTTAAGGTCGTTAAACGATGAGATGCAGTTATCTTGTAGGCTACAAAACCAGTCGAATGCTACGTCGGACAATACCCCCACAAAGAGCTTGGTGAGAAGTGTATCACTGCAAGGTAGGTTCCCTGTTGCAGTCTCAAAATAACTCATGAATTGACGGAGGGAAGTCTTTCCGTCGATTGGGTTCAAGTTAAAGGGCTTGCACTTGGGCGGGTACGACATATCTCTCCACTTGCAGGGGTATGGTTGTTGTATCCTGAGTCGGCACAGTGAGTCCCGATTGTCTATGGAATCTAGGCGAGCCCGAACTTCTCGCATGGCTTCTCTGGCTTCATCTCCTACGGAAGGGGCAGATGATCCAGGTTGGGGGTGATTACCGCCTATGGGCGGAGCAATTGCGTCAGAATTTGCGTTGGTCCCAGGGTCCAAGCTTGCTTGTCCAGAAGCCCTTGATGGTTGGGAAGCCATGTTTGCTTTAATTTCTAGCATTGTCTGTGTCATGGCTTGCATTGATGAACTCATCGTCTGCATCATGGCCTCGAGAGCCTTGAGGCATTGTTGGTCATTGGGGCCTTCGTAATCGTCCCCTACCATGTATACAGTTCTCATATGGGGAGAGATGGACGGGGCAGTTGACGCCTCACTTTCAGTCTCAGATTCTTGTTAGGAGTAGTCATCAGGTAGCATCGCCTCCTCCTCGGATTTGGAGGAAATACTACCCCCAGAGTAGGAGGCTACGTCATCTTGACGAGGGTGACCACCCCCAGGGATATCAGAGTCTGTTCCTAGGGAATCACCACCTTCTCGAAATGCCAGGTTATTGTATAGGTCCGGGGGATTACTACCCCCAGCTTGTGTATCCCCCAGGGGTCCTGAGGAAGAACTACCCCTAACGGTTGATAGCTTTTTCTTCGAGCGGGTACCTTGGAAAACACCTGTCACAAGTCCCATTGATGGTCCTCCTGGTAGTCCCCTTCTCAACGCGCTGGTTGAGAGTGACAGACTGGAGGTGTTGGACTTCCTTCCTCCCATGGTGGAAGGGTCCTTCTAAGCAGAGTAACATGAGGCGAATGGTAGTTCCTCCTCCTCTGGTGTTTGTACCTGATCTCTGGGATTTTGCTGGATAGGTGCCTTCAGATGCAGTTGTTGGAATATCGACTGCCTGTTTGTGGTTACTGCCACTTTGTTATAGCAGCAATTGATTATAACTTTGGCGCAGTGATGTCCTGGGAAGGATATTTCACGTGCCATAGTTGTCTCCCTCGTCTTGCGCTTGTGATTGATCACGTTGCGCAAGTTAGACGAGAGATGATTCACATTGGCACCATTTTTATGAGAATGGGTAGACCGAGCACACGGGTATGTGGGAGTTACCTTTGCTCCCTGATCTAGGGTTCGTACAAAAACTTTTCCCAGATTGTTAGTAGAAGACTTTTGAGACAGACCCTGTCCATTTGTCGATGTGGGCTGGACGTACGGGGCGGTCTTATATAGCTTTCCATCAGGGGCCCGCATAACGGTTAGTGGTGTCCGCTGACAGTCAGGAAAATGGATAGTTGCTTGAGCTTGACGAGCTCATACTGCCTTAGACTTCTTCGACTTAGCACGAGCAAGCGCATAGTACGAAGAGTCCAAGTTTTGATTTTTACCATTCTCAGCATGGCGCATAGGATCAATACTGCGTAAGATTCGGTCGAAAGCAGAGATTTAGCTGCTGTCAAAGCCGAATGCGGCCATCTGCCTGCAAATGTTAGTCGATGCCATATAGTTGGTCTTATACAGCCTCCTCCTTGGTCGCATAGAACTTTCATCAGCACCCGAACGTCTGGCATCGTAAGGTTTTTCTCTGGCAGAGTTTGGGTGCTGAGCATTTTTTGCGTCAGGCGGAGATGCCGCATCGACATGGATAGCCTGGGTGGACGCCTGGCGAGCGTCTTCAGCAATAGATAGAGAAATATGGAGTGCTTGCTCCGTAGTTGGGTGAGACACAGCGACCTTTGCTACCCACATCCTACGGGTCTTCTTGGGCTTTGCTTGCCTTGACGAAGGCCTAGCATTTTCCTCCGAGAGAATATCCTCGAAAGACTACTGGTCGAAGCGGACCACCAGCATCCTTTGAGTTGACCTAAGCTTGGTTGCATCGGATTGCGTCATTATTTTTTCATCAGAGGAGAAAGATGTCCCCAGCAGAGTCGCCATCTTGTTCGCCATTACATGAGTTCTTGCAAACTTTGTATATAAAGAATAAAAAGAGTACAAAGAATCCTAAATAGAATTATCTAAGTATAATATTTTGGTCTGGGGTGTGACGATAGAGGTTGAGAAGTGCATCGACTCTTTTGCTCCGTTGATGATCCAATGCAAGGTAAAGACGCTCTCTTATGTTCTCTCTTTGCTCGTCTCTGTATGCTCTCTTTGGGTTGCCCACCCCTGTGTCTGTCCTCCGTGTTTGGGCATGCCACCCGGGTATATATAGTCATCCTTAGGAACACATACATTGGGCCGCATGGATCCTATAGGGTGCCACATGTGCCTTCTTTATATGGTGCAGCTGTAACCGTGAGCAGGCCAAGCTGCCACGTGGGCGCTTGTTGAGATTTTCTATTGTTGAAGATCTGGGTGGTTTTTGTCCTTTGTGGACTTGACTTGGTCAGGTTGACACGTGATCCACACTTGGTTGGAGAGAATCACTTATGTTGTAATTGTAAGATTTGGTCTTCATGGAGTCTGAAACACCTGTGGCCAGACGCATGGAGTCTAGTACGCATGGGGCCAAAGACGCTTGGAATGTATGGAGTCTAGGATGTATGGGGCCAGAGACGCATAGAACATATGGAGTTTGGGACGCATGGGGCTAGAGACGCATGGAACACATGGAGTCTGGGATGCATGGGGCTAGAGACGCATGGAACATATAGAGTCTGGGATGCATGGGGTCCTTGTTTTGCTGTACATGCGGCATTGCACACCCATCGAGAGTAAAATTCTGTGCTGACCTAAGACTTCTATCGTTTAGTATGTTTACATCTTTTGAGGCATTCAGAAAATCCTTTTTGTCAGGATTCTGTGTCAGAGACAATCCTGTTGCTAGGATGCCATGTTAGGTCCAGCTGCAGCCAAAGCTGCTTCGGTTGATTGGGATGCATGGATGTCGCCTTATTGGGCCACAGGGTGATTTTATGGCCCAATCTCTTCAGAGCTTTACTTTGGGGCGCATGGTTGTTGGACATATGGATGCATATTTTCTATCCTTCTATACCTATCAACTTATTACAGAGGTCGGTCAAGAGCTGGTCTTCCCAAAGAATAATCTCTGCATGTGTCTAAGCTACACAGTGGAAGTAGACACCGATATCCAAGACTGGAGGCTCCCATTCATCGAATACATAGTCTATAAAATTCTTCATGAGAACCCAAAGGAAGCCACTTCCAGCAGAAGATGTTCCTTCTGGTTCTATTATGATACAGCTACAAAAATGTTGTACCATCATTCCTACGATAGCCATCTGCTATGATTCCTGTCAAATGCAGAATGAAGCAGGCTCTCCGCGAGGCTCATGATGGGGTTTGTGGTGCCCATCAGTCCGGACCCAAGCTACACGATTGTCTCTGAAGAATGGGTTACTATTGGCCGACAATGGTAACAGAGGTTGTTAACTATGCAAGGAAGTGCCAAGCGTGCCAAATCCAAGCAGACTTTATCTACCAGGCCTCAGAATTCTTACACCCAACGGTAGCATCTTGGCCATTTGAAGCATGGAAAATAAATATTATATGGCCAATTAGTCCATCTTATTCTAAGGGACATCGATTCATCTTGGCTATCATCGACTCGCTGATATAAATACCTCAAACGTGATCAGGTTTGTCAAGCATCACGTCATATACCGCTTTGGATTGCCACAAAGGATCTTACATGACAATGGTCCACAGTTTGTAAGTTATACTTTCTACCGGTTTTATGACAAAAACTGAATCTATAATATAGCCTCGACTACCTATAACACAATAGCAAATGGTTTGGCTGAAATATTCAACAAAACAGTCAACAAGCTCCTCAAGAAGTTCATGTTATCTAATAAGCATGATTGGAATGAAAAGTTGGGTGAATGTCTCTAAGCCTATCGCATAACGATCCTGACACCTACTGGCAGTACGCCATTCTCCATAGTTTACGGAAGCGAAGCGGTCCTCCCACTCAAGATCCAAATTTTGTCACTTCGAGTGGCTCTTTCCAACTGATGGACCGTTGACGATAATCACCACCGACGGCTATAAGATTTAGAAGCGCTCGATGAGAAATGTCTCTTAGCTCAACAGCGTATTGAGCTATACCAAGCACGCCTCTCAGGAGCCTTCAACAAACGGGTCAAGAAAAGAATATACCAAGTGGGTGACATCTTCTTGACAGTAAGAAGACCGATGGTTATGACCCATAAGACGGTCGGTAAATTCCAACCTAAATAGGAGGGCCTGTTTATCGTGGAGTACGTGTTCTCCAACGGCACCTACCAGCTCGCATAACCCAATGACGACTTGCTCATGATGCCTATAAATGGCAAGTTCCTCAAAAAGTACTATATCTAAGCTAGATTTGTACTTCCTTTATTATCAGTTGGACAACCAAGATGTACAGTGTATATTCCCCGTTGTTCATCTCCATTAAGTGTGTAAGCACAATATGCACTTCTTTTCCATGAAAACTTGATAAAAGCCATTGTTTGTGTTCAGGAATCCTGAATACATAACATATGGTGGATCCTCAAAAGCTCTCCAGTGGAGCCACCTTCATGGCTATCCAAACTTTGGGTAGACCATTCATAATCAGTTACCTTGGATATTAGTTCATATCAATATCACCTCTGAACTACTGTCCTAACCGTTCTCCCCAGTTGGGTTTGCCATGTCAATAGTAGCTCTGAGCAAACCTTTATGTATGACTATCGATTATCACGTCCATAATACCTCTGATGTTGATCGTCATCTAAACTTATCACTCATACTTAACTCTGAGTATGCCAATGGTATTATGACCACAAATCCTATCACTTCCATATCACCTCTGATAGGGTCCCATTTTGAACTTATTACTTGCACTCCAGTACGCAAGAAGTAATATGTCTACCAAAGATCCCCCAGAAGGATGTACTCAACAAAAAAAATAGTTCACGTCTATATTACCTCTGAACTATAAACTTCCCATGTTCCCCACCCAAAGAAAACAGCTATGTCTATATTACCTCTGGCTCATATCCTTTTCTTTCCACAAAAATACCCCACAATGATCGTACCTTACAAATTTGTATGACTATCGATTATCACGTCCATAATACCTCTGATGTTGGTCGTTATCTAAACTTATCACCTTACCTAACTAAAAGTACGCCAGCGGTGTTAAGTCCACAAAATCTATCATGTCTATATCACCTCTTATAGGGTTTTTTCTTTGAATCTATTACTTGCACCCAAATGTGCAACAAATAATAGATCCACCAAAGATTCACCAGTAGTATGTCCTTGACAACCGCGGTGTTGTACTATATTCATATTACCTTTAGTACAATATCCAAGGTTCTCACACATAACCTCAATAAAAGGGAAGCTTTTTATTTCTTTTGCATAAATGAAACTAAAAGTGAACTATAATAAACGGCTACTAATGCCCCGACTTAAAGTTTTGAAAGAGAAAATGGTAGTTTTGAAAAGCAAAAAAACTACAAGTAGTACTGATCTAAGAATAACTCATCTATTCGCCCATAGAGTCGGGCTATATGGTTATCCAAGCGTGCCTTGGCCCGACGCTCAACTTCTAAGGCAAAGTCTTTGCGAACCTCATAACAGGCATAGGCCTCATGCTTGTCCTTTAGCTTTTGCATCAAGACCTCAACAACAGCCGTGTTCTTGGCCACTTTGCTCGCTTTAGCTCGGATGGCCTTCTCCTCTCGTTGTGCCTCTCAAAGACTATTCCCCAACATGTCCAGCTTGACCTGGAGTTTTTTGATTTCTTTAGTCACCTCAGTCACTTCCTGGGTAAAGCCCTTCTGCCTCGAGAGGCAACCCTCTCAGAGATCACCCAGCTTGTCGTGCCTCTTCTGCAAACCATGGAGGTCACGCTGTAAGCCCTCCTTGGATGAAGCATATAATGCCTTGTCCTCCTCAACAGACATCGAAAACTTACCATATTCATAGGATATTAGTATTTCCATGTCGGCCTGCTGGTAATGCTTCAACTTCGTCAGGCACTGCTCCACATGAATCAACTTCTGGCCCAGTAAGTCAGCCATTTGTACAAACCAGGAAGGGCCCTCAAATATTTGACTTGGCCCTCAACAAAGTGCTTGGCCCAGGAAAATGACTTATTTTGCTCATGCACACTCTGAACCCCTTATTTTATAAATTTGTAGAAACAAGAAAACATCTGTATAGTATGGTCAATCACCTCCAAGGATGTCGAAGTCAGAGGTGGTATGATAGAAGGAGTAGACGCAGGCACGACGGGTTGTACGATGACCCCTGGCTATTTAAGAGGTGAATGAGTAGCGGAAGAGCGATTGGTGATCCTGCTTGCTATAAGTTTTTTAGGGTCGTACAGAGTGTCTATACACCCGGAAACTCGGCCGCAGATAGCTGAGTAGCACTATGACTAGGAACAGGGGTACCAGGGCGTCCTACGGCGTCTATATTCGCCTCTATGCCAACATTAGATTGTATCATGGCAACCTCGGAGGATGACCCGATAGCCGGTTCCGAGAACATTGGAGGCTGTCACGACCTACACCCAAAAAATTGGGCATGAGTCGTGGGTACGTCCAGCCTACGCCGCAGCATCGGCGGTAGAACGCTGTCTAGGTCAACTATCTAGATAACAATCTCATGCAATCAATATATAAACCTGTCAAGATCTCAACTCCAAACGGAGGAGCAATATCATAATGATAATCAAGTACTCAATCACGAATCTAAGCACGATAGGATAACACAGAAAACTAACAGCTATAAAGTCTAACCAACAATAACTACTACAACAACCACAACATCAATAATAATAATACAATATCCAAAATCATATACAAAACAAGGTCTCAATCCAAAATCGGAGACAAATTCGGTGCTAAAAGCTAATAAAAATAATAACAAGGTCCTAGTGATCCCGACTACCAACCCAAAAATTACTCATAAACTAGAGGGTCCCTGTCTGCACCATCAACAGGCTCAGGTCCATAAAACGTTGGACACCACTCCTCCGGATACTCTGAAAAAAATATGTCCAGTCAGGACTGGAGCAAGTACATCTCTAACAGCTGTTCCATTTAAATGATAAAAACTATAAAACAGTTATAGCAAGTAGCAAGAAGAATGAAATAAAGTATGAACAAGGAAATATGCATGTATCACTGGTGCATAAAGGTAAAGATGTATGAATATCAGAAGCAAGATAGTAATAACTGCAAGATACAAGAAATCTAAGCTAAGATCAAGTCCGTGCACATGAACGTGTAGTGAGTCCAGCATGAAATACATGTAGTGAGTCAAGTCCAGAAATATGTAAGTGAGACCAACAAGAATGCAAGTGAGTCCAGACTATAAAGAATGAACTTGGTGTCTTTGAAATACTTGTTTCGACATGTAAACGGCTAGGGGTAAGTACGGCTCACCGTGCACTGGGTGCACGGCTGCTATCATTCCAGATTAGACCAGAGGGGGTGATTCTTGATGATTCCAGATGGGAATATTTACATGTCTACTCAAGTATTTCTCCGTCCCGACTAGTACAAGTGAATCCAAGACCCGACACGTAAATCAAGTATGAGTCCAGCCTAAAACATGAGTGATGTCTATAGTGATGCCTGTAGGTGATGCCAGTAGTGATTCCAAAATAGAGGCCAGAAACATAAAAAATATGTGTCGCAAGTAAATGAATCCAAAAATACCAGTCTGTATCCCGTATTGTGCCAGAATAATCAGATGATACTATACTAGAAGCTAAATCATAATAATCATCAGATAATGAAAACTATCAGAGAATGTACTCGCCAGACGTTCTGAGCAACTGGCGATCCGAACTGGTGTCGCAAGGACCTATTAGGAAAAGCAAGGTTAAACAGGGTTCTAATGAATTAAACAAATATAAAATAACTAAAAATAGGTTTCTAGGGTCGTTCTAGGTTAAACGGGTCAAACCAGTAAAATCTGGGTTAAAAAGTCAACTTTGGGTTCAAAAAGTCAACCCTAGGTCAAAACTAGGTCAAAAGTTGACTTTGGCGGTCAACCGAGTCAACTACGGTCAAGTCTAGGTCAAACTAGGGTGCCCCTAAAATTCTAGGCCAAAACTAGGTCATTAAGCTAATAAACCCTAAAACTCGCCTCCTTAAGATACCGGGATACCCTCGGTATCCGATACCTCACCCTACGCTATACGCCCCGTCTATACCCTCTAAAACCTATGCTAGCATGCGTAAATATATACACATATACATAAAAACCTATCTCTAAACTCAAACCTAGGCAATTGCTCAAAAATCCCGCTCAAGACCCAATACCTTGGATATCTCAAGGTATTGAGATACCTTGGTATCTCAAGGTATTGAGATACCTCTCTAAACTCAACCCTACTACCCCTCTAGCTAACTAACTATGCATAAACATATATATATATATCTAGTTATAATCTAGGCTAATATATATATATATATATATATATATCTAATACATATATGCATATACCTAGGTATCTACATATATATATATATATATATATATATATATATATATCACACATACACACATACATATATACCTACACATACCTATACATATATATTTACATCTATATCTAGTATCTATCTATCCAACTATCTATCTAACTATCTATTAACTATCTATCTATCTAACTATCTATCTAACTATCTAGTATCTATCTATCTATCTATCTAACTGTCTATCTAACTATCTAGTATCTATCTATCTATTTATCTAACTAGTATCTATCTATCTAACTATCTATCTAATCTATTAGATATCTATTTACCTAGATATCTATCTATCTATCTAACTATTTACTTATCTATCTATCTATCTATTTATATATCTATCTATCTATCTATCTATCTATCTATCTATCTATCTATCTATCTATCAATCTAACTATCTATCTATGTATGTACCTATCTATCTATCTAATATCTAGCTATCTATCAATCTATCTATCTAACTATCTAATACCTATCTATCTATTTAGTTATCCATCTAACTATCAATCTATCTATTTCTCTAGATATCTATCTATTTCTTAATCCATCTATCCATCAATCTAACTATTTATCTATTAAACCATATATACCTATCTATCTATTCACTTATTTAGCTCCCTCTCCCTCTCCCTTGTACTGCTGATTAAATGTCACCGAACTATCGTCTAGTGACATTCCCTTTGCGTAAACTGCTCTTACGCGTACAAAGGGATACGTTGCCTAGTTTTACACAGGCAGACGTGAGCTTCTTACGCTCCGCAGAAGGCAAACAGACCGCCACGTCAACAGTTACTCTTCGTACAAGATTCGAGGCGCATATCTGCATTTAATGTGCAGAATGATGGCAAATCTTAAAGACAAGCCTCTAAATTTAATGTGCAGGATGGGGGCAGATCTTTGCATTTAATGCAAGAGATTTGATTATATCTCCAAGAGCCGTAATTTCGGCTAAAACGTCCACATCATCTCGGCTTCTACGCCCACTCGACTCCTACGCCTACTCGGGTTCTACGCCTACCCAGCCTCTATGACCACTCGGCTCCTACGCCTACTCGGCTTCTATGCCTACTCGGCTTCTATGCCTACTTGGCTTCTACGCCATGGTGACAATTATTGGCTTCTACGCCAATCTCTTCTACACAAAGGATAACTATCTACGTGGCTTCTACGCCGTGATCTTCGTAGCAGTTATACGCGTTGTCCCTTAGTTGGACACGCGTCACATGCTCACTCAAAAGGTCATATATACGCAGGCAATGGTTATTGTAACCGTAGTGTAAAAGGGTGTTGTACTTTCCACTACTCGGTTTCTACAACGATTGAGTGGTCACTGTCACTAAAACTCTATAAATAGAGACCTCTATTGACAGAGGGAAAAAGGTCACAAAATTGAAGGTCGAACGATCGAAAATTGGTCAAGGAATCCAGTATCAGATCCAAGGTCGACAATTGGGAGGAAAGAAGGAGGAGAGAAAACGGTCGAGAGAGAGAGAAGAATCCAGAGCTCGGGCAAAGAGAAGGGATCGACGACTTTGGCATCGGGCATCCACCCTCTTTAGCAACCTTCGAAGCTGCTTTCTGTCTTCCACGACATTTCTTTATCATCGTGTGGTCCAAGGGACAAAGTGATCGACTGCAGATCAGACTCCTATAGCAATATTTACCCGGATTAAATAAATTGTACTCGACATCCTCGTATAGGATTAAATTGTACAATCTTATTTGTAAACACAGAAGAAGGGCGGGGTTTCGTATAAGACCTCGTTTCCACATATTATCTTTCGTTTATTTTATCAAACAACAAGATGATGACTCTCTGGGGACATCTTTCTTTTCTGACGAGGAAGCAATTGCTCAACACGATGCGGTATCCGTGGGATCAGTGAAGAAGACACTAGTCGTCCAATTCGACCAGTCTGCCTACGAAGACATGCTTCGAACAGGGGGTAGCTCTCACTCTCTCTCCGTCCAAGACAACAGGAAGCTACGTAAGGTCTGGATGCCCAAGACATCCTCTACCATTCCTGTCGACTCTCCGATCTCTCCGATTTCTCTGACCAACGAGGTTGTAGCATTGCTCCCTCCGCGCCTTGCATGTAAAATTCAGTCGCCCGTCTCCGACAGGGCAGACAAAACTTCTAGCAATGCCTCAATGCTAATCCAGAAGTATACTCCGCGCTCTGCGCGTAAATTTTAGTCTCCTGTCCCTGGCAGAAAAGACGAAACTTCGGACAATGCCTCAGCGCTAGTCCAGAAGCCTACACCGCGCTCTGTGCATAGAAACCAGTCTCCCGTCCCTGGCGGAACAGACAAAATTTCTGACAATGCCTTAGCGCCAAATCAGAAGTTCCAAACGCGTTCTGCGCGTAAAAATGCATCTGCCTTCCGCGAAAAAGCAGATAATCCCTGCAATCTACGCAAGGGAAAGCAAGCGGCGGACTACTCAACTCCTCGGCCTTTATGCCAGCAAGGGAAGAATTTGCAAGCCCTCCAGATTACGCGAGGAGCTGACGGCCGACTAAGGACCTCCTCGGCTTTACGCCAGCCCGAATTACGCCAGGAGAAGCCCCTCAGCGTAAAGAAGGCTCAATTTGCGGAAAGACACCCTCCTCGGGGATTATCCGCCACCCAGATAGCCAACCTGTTGTATACAGGTGGCACAGGAAAAACTAGGGTTCCCAACATCCGCATGCCTACTGATGTGAACAGAAGGAACAAGTTATCTTCTTCTTCTGTAACTCCTCCTGACCTGCGCAAGTACCTGATCCAGAAATGCAATGATAGAGGATCTTTCATCATGTCTATTATGCCTCCTAACGAGCACTCTTGTAATAATCATAGGATTGTAATTAATTGTTGCTGTTCTGAAGCAAAACGGTCAGTTTTCGACCGGTTGAGCTACTCTCCATCTTTCCAGGAAGAAGAGCCTACATATGCATCGGTGAACATGGCTTCACATATACCTAGAGGAAGATCGGGCTCAAGACGTCATCCCTCTAGAGCTCCGAGCCGAAGGAGATTCAACCAGCTCCTTAGGAACACTGAAGCTGGGGTGTTCCGAAACACCCGTTCGAGGTCTCGACAACCGACTTCGTACTCTTCTGATTCCGAAGCTGGGGGTCGCCAGTCTCCTGAATCAGATACTGAAAGTATAGAGTCAACTTCTACAGACACCTATACTAATCTTTCAATGACACCCAGGGAGATGGAAGTTTATGCCATTGGAGATGAACGCGAGGAAGATTTTCCGTCCGGGAGCGCTGAGCAGCGCATTACTGTACTGGAGACATCTCTAAAAGAAATACAATCCATGATGGAGAACATGCACCAGATGATGCTGACTCAACACACAGCTGCTATGGCTCAAGCGTCGGTCCCTCCAACTCAGATACGTGTGGGGATGGACTTACCACCATCCAACGTAATCCAAGAGCCTGCTCTAGATCAGGAGTCAGCAGTTCCTCTGCTTCCTCACTCGGAGAATGTATTACCTCCCGTTGTAGTCGCGATGCAATCGATTCCTCATCACTCCGTGGTCCTGCTACCGGCTGAAGATCCGATGCAGGCAGTACGGGAGTTGAAAGCCTAATTTGATGCCATGAAGCACAAAGATCAGCTCAAGAAATTGGGAATCAACCAACCTTACCCAGCTATCTGGGAAGAGGTCCCTTTCCCTCCTAGATACAAACCACAAACTATGGCTTTGTTTGAGGGAAAAACATCACCGAGTCAGTACATGAACTACTTTAGTATGATGACGGTGTTATTACAAGGGAACGACGCCCTCCTCATTCGGGTGTTAAAAGGCTATCTCTCGGGGGTAGCTTATCAGTGGTACCGAAGTCTGGCAGACAACTGTATTACTTTCTTTGAAGACTTCAAGGCGTTATTCTTCACACGATTCTACGAGGAAGGGATGGACATGTCTATGTCCTCTCTCATCGAAGTCAAGCAGAAGAAAAAAGAGAATGTTCGCGCTTTCATCGAACGTTTTTGTCAAGCCACTTTGCTAATGCCTCCAGGAGTTCTAGACTCGGCATTGGTGGACATCTGCAGGAAGAACCTTCTTCCCGTGATCTCGGTGTTCACAGGACCATATCAGTTCCATGATTGGCCCTCGTTCATCATCTCAGCGGTAGCCGCGGAGGACAACAGTCAGAAGGCGCGCGATAATGGCATCATGATCTCGGCCTCTGATAAAGGCAAGAGGTCATCCTCCAACATCGACCATCCTCGTGGTACCAAGGGTAAAGAAGCTCTGGCGATCAACACGTCCAGGCAAAAGACTATGGCTACCACGCAGACGAAACCTGGGACTACCAGGCCCATTGAAGTGTACTCTTTCGACGGCGACGATATTCCGAGCATATTCGAATGTCTCGTCAAAAGCGGCAAGATTACCCTTCCTGAGGTAAGACGGCCCAATAAGGCCGGCAGTATCAACAACCCCAAGTACTGCATCTTCCATAGGTACATATACCACCCCACAAAGGCGTGTTATATACTGAAGAGAAAGATCCAGGAGCTGATCGATGCTAAGGCCATCACTCTGCACAATAGCGAGAAGACGGTCACAGACAACATGATCTCTCTGCAATTTGGCAATCTGCCTCCCCAAGAAATTTCGGACGGCGTTACACCTATTTCCCGGACAACGATGAACATCGTTAATCTCCCTCCAGCTAGAGGTCAAAATTATGACCTGGTACCACTAACTACCCAGTGAGGCAAGATTATATGGGTTCATCCAGATTTGGTGCCCGGGATCGAGAAAGAGACTCAAACTTCTAAGGCTAAGTCTAAGAAGAACACGAAGCGCAAACCATGTTACATGGTTACGGCAGACTCGGCATCAGAAGACGAGGTCTTGGCCACTAGAACCCGTTCAGGGAAGGCTTACCTCAAGGACCATGGAGCAAGTCAGGAAGATGCACCGGCAGACGCTTCAGCTGCCAAGCCTTCAGAACCAGAGCCCACCAAACTAGAGACCGGTCCTTTGAGACCAACTTCGGCGGACAAGGGGAAGCAGAAAGAAGTGCGCTTCGATAAACCTGTGAAGAACATTCAAAACAAAGGTTTAGAGAAGTCGTACAACTTCGACATCCTGGCCCAATTGGCTAATACACCAGCCAGGTTGTCCATCTTCGAACTACTCAGGCTCTCTCAAGACACTCGTCAAGCCCTGAGTGAAGAGTTGATGCAGGTGGATGCATACTTGACCCAGCTCAAGTTCCCTGACGAAGAACCCGTGGCATGTCCTCAATGCCACAGTGTGATGGAGGTGGTCCCGAATATCACTTTCACTCAAGATGACATGCTGTTAAAACATAACAGGCATGACAGACCCCTCTATTATACCGGGTACGTCGGTTCCATGGAGGTAGACCGGATTCACATAGATCTGGGATTATCAATCAGCATCATTCCTCATAGTCTGCTCAGACCGCTGAGGATCCCTACCAGCGAATTGGCCTACACCACCACTACAATTATGGATTTCAACGCAAGAAAAAGTAAGTCGTTGGGGAAAATTCGCCTGAGAATCCAGATTGGCAACCTCAGATCGGTGGCTACATATTATGTCATTGATTCAGAGGTATCCTACAACATTCTGCTGGGCAGACCTTGGATCCACGACTACAACATCGTTCCTTCAACTCTACATCAATGCTTTAAATATGTAGACGCCCAAGGAACAGTACAAACGGAGTTTGCTAACCTGAACCCATTTAAAGAAGTAGAATCCTACTACTCTGATGCCGTGTTGTACTCTCAAGACTACATGGAAGAGGTATTAGCCGAAGCAGAGAAGGAATCCCACCGGGAGCCAGAAGAACCCTCTGCCGAACAACCCTCTGCCGAACAACCGCTGTCAATCAAGGTGAAAGGACCGACTACTCGTCCAAAAGCCATAGAGCCTATGGCGATCCACCTAAACAAAACCAGGTCAGGAAAAGGGGGTGATCCTCTAGTGATCACTTTGAACCAGAAGCCTCCATCCTTGGTCATCAACCTTCGGCGCAGCAGGCAGCCGATTGATGTAAATACAACCGGGAACGAAGTTTCAGATGATAATATACATCCTCTTTTCTATTATATCGACGCTCAAATTCTGAACCAGGAATCCTCTCCCCATGACGATATAGAACCTATAGCGCAAAAATTCTTGGAAGCTATAGATTCCTATCATCCGTATATGTGGGAAGTAGCATCATCATCCAATGTCACCACGACATATGGACCACATGAGGATTCTATCTTCATTGTCCCGCCTACTTGCAGCAGTCAGCGTTCAATAGTCTTCGGCTGCATGCGCAATAGACCGACTGTACAAGATGTAAACTTCCTCACCCAAAATAGGTATTTTGTGTATATTTTATATTATTATATTTATTATAGATGTTGAATTTATTTAGAGTATTCTCTTAGTTAATTAGAAAATAATTTTTTTATATATAAATATTTATTTAGAATTATTTTTAGGCTATTTTAGATTATTGGGATTTTTTTCATAATTTTTAGTTAATTAAAAACTAGTAACACTAATTTTCTAGGACTTTGAAGAATTTATTTTATGTTCAAAATTAATTAAAAATATCCCAAAATTTTATTTAGGTTCTAAATAGTCAAATATATTTTCTAGAATTTTCTGGGAATTTTCTGAATATTTTTAGTATTTATTGGGAGTTATTTAGACTAATATCTAATTTTTTTCTAGAATTTATTGTGCAAGCCCAGGTATATAGAATGGAACCACATAATTTTTTTAGTGTTTATAATATTATTATATTTTTCTTGAATTATTTCAGAATTTTTGGAATATATTTAATATTTATTTTTATTTAAATATGTAAAACTAATTTTTAGAGCTTCTCCTAATTATAGTAGGGAACCTATGAATATAAAATTGTTCCAAGTATTTTTCTAGGGTTTCAGGATTCAAAATATATTTTCTATAAATTTTTCAGATTTTTATGATTTATTTTAATATATATTTGGAGTTATTTAGATTTAAAACGACTTAAATAATGTTTTGATAAAGGCAAATCAAAAACAAATAATATAACCAAAACCATCCAATCAAATCATGACATGTGTCATCCTCCTATCAAATTTAACTCAGCCGCTCAATCCCTATATCTATATAATATAATAACCCTAATTATCCCATTATTTTTACAAAGAGAGATTTTGTAGAATTGCCATCTAGGGTTTCTTCATCTTCCAGAAGCCATTGCGCATAGCTTCGGACTCCAAA
Organism: Iris macrosiphon; assembly: GCA_036927795.1. Classification (NCBI taxonomy): domain Eukaryota; kingdom Viridiplantae; phylum Streptophyta; class Magnoliopsida; order Asparagales; family Iridaceae; genus Iris; species Iris macrosiphon. The sequence goes on along the minus strand of JAYESA010000016.1, from coordinate 52,318,123 downwards.
TAAGGCCTAGTTTTTTGTGTTAGAACGATATTGAGATTAGATTTCTGATTATATAATTTTTTTTACAAAATTATGAGTATTAAAAATTCTGGAAAATTCGTAGAGCACAACATGTCCGAAAATAGACGTGTTTTGATATTTTTGCGATTCCGGGAGAACCATGAATCAGAATCATGAACCGTTTGAAGTTTCAGAAAGTTAATGTCTAGATAATTGGCATATGTTTTTCCTAGAAATTAATTCAAAGTATTTATATACTGTTAATTCTGTAGAACTTCTAGGTTAGAATTTAACCATCGGTGCACAATATAAAATTTGTATGTGCCATAATTCCCAAACGAATTTGAATTCGGATGAGCCATAAATTTTAGCATGTTTTTAACGCTGAAATCTATAGGAAATCATGCATGAAAGTTGAGTTTGTGTTGGTTGAATTTTCGGTCAACAGATTGTCTCGATTTGCGTGCCATGAGTCTCGAGTTGATAAAATTCAGTTTCATTGGACAAAATTTAGGAATTAACATAAAAAATCAGAATAATAAGATTAAAATAGAATTTTAGAGTAATTATTCCAGAATTAAATAAATTAAAATAAATTATCTTTTGACGTGATAAATTTGTAATACATAGGCTATTTGGACTGTGACTTGGACTCTGATTCATACCAGCAGCAGGACCCCAGACGAGTACATTCTCTGATAGTGTTCCAGTAGGACGTTAGTATTTAGCCACCACGATTAGTTTACATCAGATCCTGAGTCGGAGAACCCAACGCGCGTTCGTACATTTACATGTACGCAAATATTATTCAGTTTGGTATATATATTTATGTACGTAATTACTATATATATTCCAATAATTATATAAATAAATTGCTAGTTATATTATTATATAAATATGAATATATATGTAAGTAAATGCAAATTGATAATTATGACTAAATATTCAGACTGTACGACCCTAGGACACCGTGGACTATCCCATACTTACCTTGACCATGTTGACCCTAAGAACTTGTGAATTGCCTGCCTTGCGTATATTAACGTACTGGTTTAGACACCCGTCAGCTGACTGTCTAATTGTGTACAACACTTGAAGATATAACCCCGCGTAATTCAACGCGTAATTGACAGTATTAGATAACTAGTGCCACCCCTAGTATACCCCCTGAGTCCAGTGTAAATGTGGTTGCGTATGTACTAGTGCAGTGACTAATGATTTATTGTATTATATTTATCTGTACATAGGATATTGGATTTGTTCTGCGTAATTTCTGGATCAGGTTATTGGTACATTGCAGCTTCCTTGCCAGACAAGTATACCTTGCCATTGTACTGTTATTTATATTCCATATGTTGCATGCATCTCTATTTTCTGTCTTTAGTTCATATATTTTAACTGTTATATAAAATACGCACGACGGTGTCGTCGCAATATATTTTTATTTATGTATTTGCATTGACCCGTTTATGAGACTACCCCATTATCATGTAGCATCATTAGGTTCATTGGCCGTGACACAGTTGTTACACGAGTTATGAGTCTCATGTAGATCACGGACTTGCGTGCAGGTTGGCCTCCTGTACGTGTGGGCCGTGCGTTAGGAATAACTGCTGTTAGAAACTTTGCATGCTAGTAGACTTAGCAGTTATTAGAGGTCTAGGGACATAGCCTATTGTAGTACGGTGGTCCCATCTTTGTCCTTGTTTGGTTGCAGGATTGGGCTAGGGTACTAAGAATAGGCTATGAACCAAATCATGTCATGGATATGACATGCTTAGAGCATGGGGTAGGGAGAACAACAAGTACCGTATTTGAGCTCCTTTACACTTTTCCTTCTATAACCCGGAAGCTCCGCTGGAGATACGGGCGGTGATGACCCCTTTACTACTTGGCGGGCCTCTGCCGTTCAAAAGACGACATGCCTTTGAGGCCCCTGGTTCTCCGAGAGAGTCATGCCAATCCCAGTTCTCAGCCAGATAGCTCACTTGTTAGAAAGTTGTTCTCAAACTGCATTCACATAGATGGTTAGGCGACCCATTAGATATTTATTTCAGTACTTTATTGGCATGTGTTTAAGTATCTTATTATGTCCCTCTGAGGACCTGGTCCGCAGCCAGGTGTATCTGTTCTTGAGTATTTGCAGGAGCGCAGATTTGGATGGTTGTATATGCTTCGTGGATGTTTTCTCTTCGAGCCATGATCGATAGCTTGTATACTTATATTAGGTTTGATTATGTTGTACTTATTTTGTATTTGCTCTTATATTCGAGTTGGTAGTGGATTTGTTTCCATCCAACTATCATCCTTAGATACTTCTTATTGAGATCTAGTTTCATAGATGCTGTTTATTTATTTATATTTAATTTTCTGTGGATGAGATTTAGATTGTACCCTGTGACTTGTGACATATTTTTATACCACTGTGGATTGATATTCATAATACAGCGTAAGTGTGGATTTGGTTTCCATATATTGGAGTTGCCATATCTATGCGGCTGGCATGCTTACGTGTCCTAGTCCTACGTATTTTTGGGACTGGGGCGTGACATGTTTTCGTGGTGGCCCATGCAGGTCTAGAGCATATTGTCTCGGTTACGTTACTGTACCGAACAAGCCTGCACCTAGGACTAGAGTATAGGATCTCATCCATAATTGACTATGATTCATCTTTCTTCTCTCTGTTCTATTCGAACAATTGTATCCTGCTTGATTCCTGTACTTCCCTAATAAGTTCCTTGAGTATATATAGTCTTCTGCTAGAATATAGGAACCCATGTTATTAGGATGATAATTAGATTAGCACACCTATTAAGAATACAACGAGAATATAGACACACCACTAAGTTTAGAATATCTAGTGAACCTAGAATTCCTTATCTTTAGATTGTTATACCATTACCCCTTGATGTATTAAGAAGACTTGAGAGTAGTATAGACACTACTAGAGATAGTTAGAAGTTTTACCATAATGTTTGATCCTAGTATTGAGGAACCAATGGAGAACCAATATTGAACATTAGGACTGAACCTAACCTTCATAATTGGATAGTATTGGAGAACTATAAAACTTAGATCATTGTCTTATTATTAGTAGACAACACCTTAGGAAGCCTAGAGGAATATAATTAATACTTTTTTCTTGATCATACCTCGAACATAGCAACTAGCATACCACTCCCCCTTAGAAAACCATGATGCTATCTAGAGCCCCTATTTTAATTTCATATGTTGTTCCTCTGCGACCTTAACGTTCACTAGTTGTGCGACGACTAAAAAAAATTACGTTCTTATTTTCTTCCTCTTTCAACTCGTGCCATCTGACACTTCTGATTATAGACAAAGTAAATTTATTCTATTTTAGGATATATATAGCTTGCTAGGATTTTGGTTGTTGCTCTTAAATTTTTGAATTATGTGATTGGTAATTAGAACTTGACAGTTTAAGTTATTATTGTAGATTATGACCTAATGATTACCCCTTAGTTTTAAGTCGCGTAACTTGTACCCCACCTCAATATAAGTTATATCCCCTTTTTCCTTGAGGCTAGTAACTCTTCTATCCTTACTATTGACACTTGTTCTATAAGCACTATGACTAAGGCTTAAGACGATCATGACCTATATAATGCAATAGGAGACCCTAATAAGAGTTTCTGTTTTATTTACATGTGCAAGATTATTTTGTAGGATCCTCTTAAGACTGTCACAGTATTAGTTTAATTCTTTTAAGTTGGGTAGTATGCCTCACAACCTAGTATCACATAGTCCACTTGACCCATTAAGGTAGTATAACTGAATGACATTAATTGTATGCTAGCAAAAGACGACAGTGTTTATTCAGACGATAGAATTTAGAGGTCCTTGCCCCTATTTGGTCGACTAGCGACTTAGACAAGGAGGTTGTATGATAACTGTAGGGATTGTAGAGTCTTTTATTATTCTTGCTTAGTTGTTTTTGTTTTGTGAACTTGAATTAATTTGTACCTTCTTTCATCATCATCTAGCGTACTTATATTTGCTGCACTACCTTGACTTATGCTACTATTATAGCCTAGTTTTGCAAGCTTACTCTTTTATCGAGCTTGATCATGAGATATATATTATTGGGGATGCCTACTAATACATTTTAGAATCAGTGTATTAAGGTCTAGCTAATCTTAGTGCGCTTGATTCGCCCTTCGTAATACTACTTTACGTGGATTGAGATATGTAGTGATTGGTAGACGAATATACTTGCCCTAGTCATGTCTGAACGTATCGTATCGGCTACATAACTGTACTAACACGAGCATGTAAATAGGAATTACCAAAATAGGACTTCAATCCATAACTGCTTTGACAATTTCTATTTGAATTCTTTAAATGCCTTGATCTCCATACTTCTATTCTATTACCTCGCCCTTGAACTCTTTATTATTGATCTCCGTCTTCCCTTATTTCGGAAAGACGAAACATCGTGCTTGGTATAAGTTTGATACACAGAGAGTACTAGATATACCCCATAGGCCGATCACATACTTGAGGATTATTCTTTCGTAATTAAGGAAATATCATATATGATATAATCGACGTTGAAGTTTTGAGGATTGAATGACATGAGTAAATAAATTAAGGAATATTTTTCTTAAAGTATATAGCCTTCTGTGATAGATGGGTAAATTCTAAGTTGGGTAGCAGTGCATTGGCAACTCGAGAGGAATTTCTTTTAGATTGTGATCGAGTAAGATTAGATTGGGAGAGGTTCAAGCCATTTTAATTTTGAGAATTTTAGAAGAATGACTAAGATGATGAGGATTAATGAATTTTAAAAATCTTGATATTGAGGACCCAATATTTATACCTTAAGTACATAATTTAAATTTTTGAGTATTGAAGGTAAAATTATCAATTTGAATTTGAAGGATAAATATATAATTTCAGACTTGAACATTGGTGGACTGCATTTAAATTATTTTTCAATTTGATAATTTAAATTAAGAATTAAAATTTGATGGTTGGACTACCTATTTGAAATATTGAGATGTGAATGGAATTTAAAAAGTTGAAGAATACAAAAAAAAAAATTATAAGTAAAAATAGGAATAATATTGGACTCGAATTACTTCTAGAGGAGATTATCATAGTTGAAGATCGTGAGATAAAATTTGATATGGGTTATTTAAATCTTGAAGATATTATATGGATTCAATTTAAATTTGGATATTGATGATTTAGAAAAGTGAGAAGAGATAACAATAGGTTGAATTTTGATTTGAACAATGATTATCTTAATTTTGAAGTGATCGCGATAGATTTGAATAGATTTTGTTATTTAAATTTTTGGAAGAGATTGCGATTGACGTACCTTATGTACGAATGTGAAGGATTTAACAAATTATGCCTTATTTTAATTTCGAGGACGAAATTGTTTTAAGTTGGGTAGATTGTAAACTCCCTCACCAAAAATAGGTATTTTGTGTATATTTTATATTATTATATTTATTATAGATGTTGAATTTATTTAGAGTATTCTCTTAGTTAATTAGAAAATAATTTTTTTATATATAAATATTTTTTTAGAATTATTTTTAGGCTATTTTAGATTATTGGGATTTTTTCATAATTTTTAGTTAATTAAAAACTAGTAACACTAATTTTCTAGGACTTTGAAGAATTTATTTTATGTTCAAAATTAATTAAAAATATCCTAAAATTTTATTTAGGTTCTAAATAGTCAAATATATTTTCTAGAATTTTCTGGGAATTTTCTGAATATTTTTAGTATTTATTGGGAGTTATTTAGACTAATATCTATTTTTTTCTAGAATTTATTGTGCAAGCCCAGGTATATAGAATGGACACACATAATTTTTTTAGTGTTTATAATATTATTATATTTTTCTGGAATTATTTCAGAATTTTTGGAATATATTTAATATTTATTTTTATTTAAATATGTAAAACTAATTTTTAGAGCTTCTCCTAATTATAGTAGGGAACCTATGAAAATAAAATTGTTCCAAGTATTTTTCTAGGGTTTCAGGATTCAAAATATATTTTCTGTAAATTTTTCAGATTTTTATGATTTATTTTAATATTTATTTGGAGTTATTTAGATTTTAAACGACTTAAATAATGTTTTGATAAAGGCAAATCAAAAATAAATAATATAACAAAAACCATCCAATCAAATCATGACATGTGTCACCCTCCTATAAACTTTAACTCAGCCGCTCAATCCCTATATATATATAATATAATAACCCTAATTATCCCATTATTTTTACAGAGAGAGATTTTGTAGAATTGTCATCTAGGGTTCCTTCATCTTCCAGAAGCCATTGCGCATAGCTCCGGACTCCAAATGAGGCCTAGTTTTTTGTGTTAGAACGATATTGAGATTATCTTTCTGATTATATAATTTTTTTTACAAAATTATGAGTATTAAAAATTTTGAAAAATTCGTAGAGCACAGCATGTCCGAAAATAGACGTGTTTCGATGTTTTCGCGATTCCGGGAGAACCATGAATCAGAATCTTTAACCGTTTTAATTTTCGGAAATCTAATGTCTAGATAATTGACATATGTTTTTCCCAGAAATTAATTCGAAGTATTTATATACTGTTAATTCTGTAGAACTTCTAGGTTAGAATTTAACCATCGGTGCACAATACAAAATTTGTATGCGCCATAATTCCCAAACAAATTTGAATTCGGATGAGCCGTAAATTCCAGCATGTTTTTGACGCTGAAATCTATAGGAAATCATGCATGAAAGTTGAGTTTGTGTCGGTTGACTTTTTGGTCAACAGATCGCCTCGATTTGCGTGCCATGAGTCTCGAGTTGATAAAATTCAGTTTCTTTGGACAAAATTTAGGAATTAACATAAAAAATTAGAATAATAAGATTAAAATAGAATTTTAGAGTAATTATTCTAGAATTAAATAAATTAAAATAAATTATCTTTTGACGTGATAAATTTGTAATACATAGGCTATTTGGACTGTGACTTGGACTCTGATTCATACCAGCAGCAGGACCCCAGAAGAGTACATTCTCTGACAGTGTTCCAGTTGGACGTTAGTATTTAGCCACCACGGTTAGTTTACATCAGACCCTGAGTCGGAGAACCCAACGCGCGTTCGTACATTTATATGTACGCAAATATTATTCAGTTTGGTATATATATTTATGTACGTAATTACTATATGTATTCCAATAATTATGTAAATAAATTGCTAGTTATATTATTATATAAATATGAATATATATGTAAGTAAATGCAAATTGATAATTATGACTAAATATTCAGACTGTACGACCCTTGGACACCATGAACTATCCCATACTTACCTTGACCATGTTGACCCTAGGAACTTGTGAATTGCCTGCCTTGCGTACATTAACGCACTGGCTTAGACACCCGTCAGCTGACTGTCTAATTGTGTACAACACTTGAAGATATAACCCCGCGTAATTCAATGTGTAATTGACCGTGTTAGATAACTAGTGCCACCCCTAGTATACCCCCTGAGTCCAGTATAAATGTGGTTGTGTATGTACTAGTGTAGTGACTAATGATTTATTGTATTATATTTATGTGTACATAGGATATTGAATTTGTTCTGCGCAATTTCTGGAGCAGGTTATTGGTATATTGCAGCTTCCTTGCCAGACAAGTATACCTTGCCATTGTACTGTTATTTATATTCCATATGTTGCATGCATCTTTATTTTCTGTCTTTAGTTCATATATTTTAACTATTATATAAAATGCGCGCGACGGTGTCGTCGCGATATATTTTTATTTATGTATTTGCATTGACCCGTTTATGAGACTACCCCATTACCATGTAGCATCATTAGGTTCATTGGCCATGATACAGTTGTTACACGAGTTATGAGTCTCATGTAGATCACGGACTTGCGTGCAGGTTGGCCTCCTGTACGTGTGGGCCGTACGTTAGGAATAACTGCTGTTAGAAACTTTGCATGCTAGTAGACTTAGCAGTTATTAGAGGTCTAGGGACATAGCCTATTGTAGTACGGTGGTCCCATCTTTATCCTTGTTTGGTTGCAGAATTGGGCTAGGGTACTAAGAATAGGCTATGAACCAAATCATATCATGGATGTGACATGCTTAGAGCATGGGGTGGGAAGAACAACAAGTACCGCATTTGAGCTCCTTTACACTTTTCCTTCTGTAACCCGGAAGCTCCGCTGGAGATACGGGCGGTGATGACCCCTTTACTACTTGGCGGGCCTCTTCCATTCAAAAGACGACATGCCTTTGAGGCCCCTGGTTCTCCGAGAGAGTCATGCCAATCCCAGTTCTCAGCCAGATAGCTCACTTGTTAGAAAGTTGTTCTCAAACTGCATTCACATAGATGGTTAGGCGACCCATTGGATATTTATTTTAGTACTTTATTGGCATGTGTTTAAGTATCTTATTATGTCCCTCTGAGGACCTGGTCCGCAGCCAGGTGTATCTGTTCTTGAGTATTTGCAGGAGCACAAATTTGGATGGTTGTATATGCTTCGTGGATGTCTTTTCTTCGAGCCGTGATCGATAGCTTGTATACTTATATTGGGTTTGATTAAGTTGTACTTATTTTGTATTTGCTCTTATATTCGAGTTGGTAGTAGATTTGTTTCCATCCAACTATCATCCTTAGATACTTCTTATTGAGATCTAGTTTCATAGATGCTGGTTATTTATTTATATTTAATTTTCTGTGGATGAGATTTAGATTGTACCCTGTGACTTGTGATATATGTTTATACCACTTGTGGATTGATATTCATAATACAGCGTACGTATGGATTTGGTTTCCATATATTGGAGTTGCCATATCCATGCGGCTGGCATGCTTACGTGTCCTAGTCCTACGTATTTTTGGGACTGGGGCATGACACAAGAGGATTCTCCCGACGACAACGTTGGTAAAATGCAGTTTCACAGATACAGCCCGCAAGCTTTGAAGATCATACAAAGTATGGGTTATAACTTGAAGCTGGAACCAGGTCTCAACTATGGGAAAGGCAGACGAATACCGCTGTACGACGATCGCTACTATCAACGAACTCATTTCGGTTAGGGTATACCACCTCCCTTGTAACTCCTGAGTCAAACGAGGATATCTTTTCCTCTTCTCAAAATGGCTCAGCGCCCTCCGACTCATCTCATGCTCTCGAACAAACATTATCAGTAGATATGGTAGTGACAGATTCCTTCGAAGCAGACGAACAAGAATCTGAACTGTTTGAGAATGACGCTTGGGCTCAGCAAATGGATATACAATGGGAGTTCCGTTTTGAGCAAAGAGAACCTCCCACTGAAGATAAAGTTATCCAGATTGACGTTGGGGATGAACTTTCGCCAAAGCCGTTATTTATCAGTAATGATCTTTCCGAAGCAGAAAGGGAAGAAGTTATCCAGTTGATAAAAGAATATATCAACGTATTTGCGTGGAATTATGAGGATATACCAGGCCTTGATCCAAAGGTGGCTACTCATAAGCTCAATATATTGCCCGATTCGAAGCCTGTGAAGCAGCACCAACGTCGGTTCCGCCCGGGTTTGATGGATGCCATCGAAGCTGAAGTCAAGAAGTTAATAGCCTACAGCTTCATCCGAGAAGAACAACATCCCGACTGGGTCGCCAATGTTGTCCCGGTCATGAAGAAAAATGGGAAAGTACGTGTTTGTATCGATTACCGAGATCTGAATGCAGCCTGCCCCAAGGACGAGTTTCCTCTTCCCATCACAGACGTCATGGTTGACAATACATGCGGTTTCGAACGTATGTCTTTCATGGACGGATTTTCAGGATACAACCAAATCAAGATGCATCCTGAGGACGAGAAGCATACTGCCTTTCGAACACCATTGGGGGTATATTACTATACGGTCATGCCCTTCGGATTAAAGAATGCTGGGGCTACGTACCAACGGGCTATGAGTAACATATTCCATGAGCATTTACGCAAGACAGTGGAGTGTTACGTGGACGATGTAGCTTTCAAAAGCAGCCTCAAGGATAATCACATCCAAGACTTGAAGACGGTATTTGAATTAATGCGCCAACATCAACTCAAAATGAATCCTACAAAGTCCTTTCTGGGGGTATCTAGTGGCAAATTCTTGGGATTTGTTATTACCGCCAAAGGCATTCAAGTGGACCCTGATAAAGTCAAGGCCATCTCATAAATACAACCGCCCCATAATCTGAGAGAACTCAGGGGATTTCAAGGTCGTCTGGCTTATATCCGAAGATTCACAATCTGGGAGATGTCAGCCCTTTTCTCGTCTCATGAAGAAAGGTGTATCCTTCGTATGGGACGAAGTCTGTCAGCAAGCGTTCGGTGATATCAAATGCTACCTCACTAGCCCGCCAGTTCTGGTGCCTCCAATCATAGAAAGACCATTCATGCTGTATGTTCGAGCGATGGATCATTCTCTGGGAGCTCTTCTCGCACAAAAGAATGATATGGTCCATGAACAGGCTATCTATTACCTCAGCAGGATGATGGTCGGAGCCGAACACCGGTACAACCCAGTAGAGAAAGAATGCTTGGCTCTGATGTTCGCTATCCAGAAAATGTGGCACTATGTCATAGGCCAAACCATTCACATCATCTCCAGGATCAATCCTCTGCGGGTACTGATGAACAAGACAAGTGTTCTTAATTCCCGACTCGCGACTTGGGCGATGTTATTAACACCGTATGACATGGTGTACGTCCCTCAGAAGTCCGTCAAAGGCCACGCGTTGGCTGACTTCCTAGCTGCTCATCCAATCCCGGAGGCCTCCAAACTGTACGAGGACATTCCCAACAAAGTTGCAGAATGTAATTCCGCGATGGAAAGTGATGCATGGCAACTATTCTTCGATGGTGCCTCCAGGACTGGTCCCAGGGGGAACGTGATTTTGGGAGTAGGAATTATCCTGGTTTCTCCTGATAAGCTCGTCATCTACCGAGCATATTCTCTTAGTGAGCCCTGTTCTAACAATGTGGCAGAGTATAACGCTCTACTAATCGGGCTCCAAGTCGCTAAAGAATTAGGCGTCGAATCTCTGGAAGCTTTCGGTGACTCTCTGCTGATCGTCAATCAAGTCAGGGGAATATATGAAGTTCAGAATCCAGACCTCATCTCCTATCACCGAGCAATGGTCGAGATAGCCATGATATTCAAAGATTTCTTCCTAGAGCATGTACCTCGATCTCAGAATCTGGAAGCTGATGCCCTAGCCAGTCTAGCTGTAGATTTAGCTACCCCTATAAGAAGACAGAATTCAGTGATCCTTCTTAGCAGAGATTTATTCTGTATAAAAAATAACTTTCACATAGAACGCATCTATGCTGTGAATACAGATCTTCCCAGGAGAGACTGGAGAAGTCCCTTTATAGATTTTGTAGCATACAAAATCTTGCCGGAGGACCCTAAAGAAGCAGTATCCGTCAAAAGACGATCATTACGCTTCTATTTCGAGGCATCCTCACAATGTCTATATCGCCGGACCTACGACGGACTGCTATTGAGATGTCTCTCAGATGATGAGGCACAGCGGATCATCCGTGAAGCTCATGACGGCGTATGCAGAGCGCATCAACCCGGTCCTAAGCTACAGGATCGCATCAGGAGAATGGGCTATTACTGGCCTACTATGATCACAGATGCAATAAAGTATGCAAGACAGTACAGAGCCTGTCAGGTCCATGCAGACTTTATCCATCAACCTCTTGAACATCTACATCCTACGGTTGCGTCCTGGCCTTTCGAAGCATGGGGTATGGATATTATTGGTCCTATTCACCCATCTTCTTCCAGAGGTCACCGGTTCGTACTGGCCATCACGGATTATTTCTCCAAATGGGCAGAGGCGATCCCTCTTGCTAAGGTGAAGGCATCTAATGTGATCAGCTTCATCAAGCATCATATTATTTATCGCTTTGGGATACCCCGAAGGATAATTCATGACAATGGGCCTCAATTCATCATCCAAGCGTTTCATCGATTTTGCGATAAAAATCGGATACAAAATATGGCCTCTACGGCATATAATCCTGCTGCTAATGGTTTGGCGGAAGCTTTCAACAAAACCATTATCAAGCTCTTGAAAAAGTTTGTCTCTTCGAACAAGAGGGATTGGAATGAGAAGCTGGAAGAATGTCTCTGGGCATACCGCATAATGGTACGAGCACCGACAGGTTGTACCCCATTCTCACTGGTTTACGGGAGCGAAGCAGTTTTCCCCATCGAGATCCAGATTCTGTCACTCAGGATAGCCGTGGCTAATGAGTTGACTCAAGAAAAGAATGACCTGTTAAGGCTTCAAGATCTAGAAGGATTAGACGAGAAATGCCTCCAAGCTCAACAGCGCATCGCGTTCTACCAAGCACGCATTTTCAGAGCTTTTAATCAAAAAAGTAAAGGAAAGAGTGTTCAAAGTCGGCGAGCTAGTTTTAGCCGTAAGAAGGCCGATGATTCTTGCTCACAGGAGTAAGGGCAAATTCTAGCCCAAATGAGAAGGCCCTTATGTGATCGAGACGACGTTCTCAAACGGCGCTTACTGGTTAGCCAAGCCTAATGGAGACATGTTAATGGCTCCTATCAATGGCAAATTCCTGAAAAGGTACTATGCTTAACCTACTTTGCTCAAGTAGAATACGGCGAAAACCTCATTCTGACAAAACTACTTCCAAAATGAAACTAGTTGGATCGTATTCTATCATGTTTATATTACCTCTGAATAGATATATCCTGCTAAAACTTACCGAGAGTATATCACGTCCATATTACCTCTGATATCACTTTCACCCAAACCTGTCATTTATATTCCAAAATGATGGGTCCACAAAGTCAGATGAAAGCCTCTTTATTATTCCCAAAAAGGAGCGAAAGTACATTGAAAAGCAAAAAAAGTACATCATTTGGGGGGAGCGGTTAGGTCGTGAATCTGCTGCGCCAGAGCAACCATTCTCTCATCCCGGGAGTTCAAAACGTCGGTGCGAGCCCTCTCCAGCCTTGCTACATCATTGTTCAAAGCAACTAGCTCGGACCGAGCCTGCACAAAATCAGCATGGATAACACCCACCTGCGTCAGATTCTGCTGAACAGTCGCCCGTCGCTCCTTCAGCACATCTCGGGCCGCCAACAAAGAGAGAGCCTTTGCCTCTACTCGAACAAGCTCATCCTTCAATATGCGAGCCTTCGCTACAACTTCCTCATATTCGTCTTCGTACCGGGTCAACTCGGGGACGACATACTCCAATTGGACACGCTCATGATCCATCTCCTGTTGCTGAGCCGTGATGGACTTATTCAGAGACTCCATCTGTTCAGCAAGCTGCGCAGTCAGGGAGTCGTACCTAGCTTGAACGAGACCGTCAATGTTGCCTCGAGCTAGCTGCAAGTATTCGTTAATGGGTTGCTCCAAACCAGTAACTATCTTCTCCAGCGTGTCAGCTACCCCGGTGTCGTTGAATTCTCGGATCGGCACTATAGAGGCCCGGGAGGACCTCCTCAGCGATGCGAAGCTCAAATTCTTCTCCAACACCATTAATATTAACATTTTTAAGGTGGTGTAGAAGATACCAGTGTACTGCGCGGTCAGTGCAGCTAGATCCGAATGGACGCTGGGAGTGGCTGCGATAGTGGCGAGTCCCCCTCCAAGAACAACCATAGACGATGTTGCCACGGTCGTCGTCTCAACAGGAGGTGCGACAAAAGTAGAAGTGCCAACACCGGACGAAGTGACCGGCATACTCAAAGGAGGCATTGTCGCAACGACAGGCTCGTCCTCCTCTTGAGATATCGGAATCTCTTCGACAGGCGAGTCGGCACCCGAAGATGTTTCCTCTTCAAAATCAGGCACCTCCGTGTCACCGCCAGGACCTGACACAGAGCCAAAGGGCGCATCTACACTGCCCTCCCCGAAGATATATTCCCCTGAAAAAAGACAAAAGGAAGTTAATATCAGCATAATATTAATTTTCCTAAAAGAAGAGGCATAAAAGATGACATTTACCTATGGCCAATGTTGTATATGTCGCGTCCGCGGCCAGTACAACTAAATTATTTCTTAGTGATGCTAGGCAAGCTGTCATACCTGGAGAAGGGGGTGCTCTAACGAACATCGGCAGATACTCTTCCGAATCTTCGTCGAGATCCACTTGAGGTTCACCAGGTGGAATCTCGCTGGGTGCACCTATAGACACGGCAAGGGTCTCTCTCGATGCTGATTCGGATAAAGATATCCTCATTTGGCTCGGCCCCGAAGGCGATCTCGTTCCAATACCGAAAGCGGTAGCAGCGACAGCAGCCTCGAGCAGGAATTCTCCGCACCGCCAGCCGGGACTGTCGAGGTTCCCTCTCTAAAAGGCAAGAAACCTCCAATCAAAGAATCATCTCCGACATGGGGAGATGCAAGCTCACTTCTAGGAGCCTCATTACAGGGAATCCGAAGAGGACGAGCAACCGTCTTCTTCTTCCTCTTGCGAGGGAAAGTCTCCTTCGGAGCAGGAGCCCTTCGCTTCACAGAGATTACCAAAGGCCCTGCAGGCAGAGGTACTTCACCCCTCGATACCGCCAACAGAGGCTCATCTGGATTAACGGACTCCTCACCCTCGTCAGAAGAAACCGAGGGGACTTCGACTCTTCCCCCAGACTTGGAAAAGGGCACCCTAAAACTTCTATGCATATCAAAATCGCGATGGAAGGTGTTGGTTGCCACATAGAACTGGGCATACGAGTGGAGAATGCGCAGCTCCGTGGAGAGTGAAATGACGGGCACGGTAAAAGTTGCCTTAGTGCAACCCATGATGAAATATCACCATCCTCTGGCTCCATCAATGAGTCCACCCTTGGACCTGAAGCTGGTGACGGCATTGCCCACGTGCAATTGGTCGTACCCGAATTGCCTGGCAAACCGACTAGGCAAGTAGGGCTCGAAGAAGCAATGGTCTTCACTTCTGTATAGTAGATGGGAAGGTCTAATGCAGACCAACCAATTAATAGACTCAGGAGAAAGAACGGTCTTCCCGTCGCCTACGTCCTGAAGTCTGATCCTCTGTTGATTGAGATGTACAGGGGGGACAGTGCAGAAGAGCTTCCAGCTGTGACTAAGATTTAGCGCCCGCCGACAGTCTATAACTGTGGTCATATTCCAGGAGGAATTCTTGTAGTTCAACAAGAAGCTAGCCCCCGAACTACTGCCAGAGCCGGGAGACATAACCCTGGGGTTATGAAGAATTAACCATCCCATCAGATACAAGTATGGTAATTCTACCTGGGAAAGCTATCACGCCGAGTTTTATCGACGAGCAGCCCGTCAGTCATGGCCCTCAGGCCAGCTTGAATGCGGCACACCATGGCAGGGAGCAAGCCCAGTTTTGCCCCAAACACCAGACGCACTGTAGGCCATAGCGTATTGCGGTGAATACGGTCCGTAGATGCGATGTCGGGTACCACCAGTCGGCGCAGCCATATGGAGAGGAAGCCAGCCAGTTGAGTTTCCCTGGACAGAGGCCTACGACAATGCCTCAAATAACTATAGGCCTTAGTGCCTACAGGTTACTTCCCTATCCTTTCGTCGAGGATCCAGTCCGGAGCCCCAGCGTCTTCCATGAGATCGTCAACTACCTGAGCATTAAGCACGCTCAGAGGATTCAAAGGCTGATCCTTGCCTTCTAATACCTTCTTCGGCTTAGCAGTCCTGGACCGGTGAAAGAAGAGGTAGGACGTCCATTTATTGACGTGAGCCAAATCTGAAGGCTCGTCATAAAAAGCGGTACAAGCGAGGTAGTGGCACATCAGCTCCTGGTACACTTCCACTACCCGAGGGTCTGAATCCTCCAACTCCCGGTTCGTGGGAACATACTCTTCATATGGAGTATCCCCCATCGGTAGTCTTGAGATCTCTGCCATCTCGTGGAGGGCCAATCCCAACTCCCCCAGTGGAGTGGCAAAAGTTTCGGTGAGGGAGATATATCGCTCCATCAGTGCCAGAAATAGGTTGGGGTTGAGAGGCAACCCAACACTGGTGGCACTCACAGCTGCAAACAGACCAATGCTCTCCAACTCGGTCTGAAAATGCTTCAGGGCCCAATCAGCTAAGCGAGCCCATCGAAGATTTGTGGGGGTGATCCACCCGCCTGTCCGAGGGTTCACCTTAGGGTATACTCCCCCGCGCCCCATAAAATCTTTACAGAAAGTCGGTAATTGGACCGGCTAGATTACTAAACTGTCTTCGCTCGGGACACTGCCCGGGTACAGTCCCCTGAACATCGTCACATTGTCGAAAAGACGGCTAAAAAATGACCCCTAGTCAGCTCCTTTCAGATGAAATATCTTCCCTGGCCTGCCGTGAAGATCAGGAGTCAGCGTCCACGATATCCTCCTGGGATGTGTAGCATGGAAGAATGCCGAGATGGGATAGTCTCTCGGCATCTTGGGTAGATACAAAACCAAGCTCCCGGCAGGAAAGACCCAGAGTTCTTTCTTGGACTTTGTCTGGGACTGCTTGTCAATCATGTCCCCGAAGAGGAAAGTAGGCTTTATGTATTAGTCCCCATCTATGTACGTCAGGGGCTCTCCGTTGATCATGTTCAGCAGCTTTCGCTCGCCATGAGCCGATATCAAAATTTCCATTCCTTTAGGATACTGAGGCCCGGAGATAGGAAATGTCACGTGCGACAGATCCTCCAGATAGTTGGAGTGCAGCATCCTGGCGGCAGAACCCATCACATCGGCTAGCGGGGATGCATGCAAGTTAACTGCAAGAGTGCAAGAAAAATACATCAGTTCCTATAACTAGACATTACAGATCTTGCAGCATATGCGAAAAAATCAACAGTCTATGCTTTATGCCAAGACTGCAAAAAACTTGAGCTTTTACGCTGGAATCTCATTCCAAGGCATAAAATTCAAGACTGGCAGTATACGCAAAGTTTTCGACAGTCTATGTTTTACGCCAGACTGCCAAAATTTAAGTTATTACGCCGGAATTTCTATCCCCGCGTGACACTCAAATTATATAGTATACGCCAACTTTTGACAGTCAAAGCTTTTACGCCAGACTGCGAAAATATGGAGTTTTTGCGCTGACATATTAGAAATGTGGGCGTAAAAGATGAAACATCTCTGTGCATCATCTTCCTCGAAGAGGCTATCAGCACAGAAGATGACCTAGCGCGTTCATGTACAACGTGTGCGAAGGATTTTTAGTCATTCTTTTTTGTCCCAAAAGTTCTACCTTTAAGGCCGGGTGCACTGCTAGTCGGCGGGATACTTCGTTCAGAATGAAGCTCGCCGTGCCCGACGAAAGTTGCCCCCGCTTGAGCAGAATAACGAGAAGAAGAAGCAACCTTCTTTCCCTTAGAGGAGGAGACTTGTTTCGAGGCCATTACTGGAAACTTTGAAGACTCAGAGAAGAAACGAAGAAGAACTCGAACAGTCAAAAGCTTTCTTTCGCAGAAGACGGATGAAATTTTTTTATCTCAGAAACTTGGGGTATATATAGAGTTCGGATGGGCTCCTCGAATCCCGAACCAAATCTCACATTTAATATTTGGTTATGATTGGGGACTACGTCAGCCTATTTACTCAGAGAAGGCGGACAGTCAGCGAATTCGAAAAGTTTTTGTGCAAAGAAGATTCGTGGTTTTTACGCTAAAGAGATTTCTACGCTCGACGGCTACAGATCTACGGTTTTACGCTCACAGGCTACAAGTCTATGATTTTACGCCCGGATGCTCTCATGCTCAGCAGCTTTTACGCTCGAGAGGCTACAAACCTACGACTTCACGCTCAGCAGCTACAAATCTATGATCTCACGCTCGGTGGCTTTTTATGCTCAGAGACAACGGATCTACGACTTCACGCTCGGAAGATTTTCTTTTCAGAAGCTACAAATCTATAATTTTTACATTAAGGAGCTTTCTACGCTCGACAGCTACAGATCTACGGTTTTACGCTCACAGGCTACAAGTCTATGGTTTTACGCCCGGATGCTCTCATGCTCAGCAGCTTTTACGCTCGAGAGGCTACAAACCTACGACTTCACGCTCAGCAGCTATGAATCTATGATCTCATGCTAGGTGGCTTTTTACGCTCAGAGGCTACAAACTTATGATTTCACGCTCTATGACTTTCCGCATATCTGAAAAATGCGCAGGCCAGAGTGCAGTACATCTGAACAATTCTCAAAGTCGGTCAATTGCAAGGGTTCACACAGAAGATACTCCTCTTTGACCTCAAAATATCCCAAGTACCCAAAGCATGCAGAGTTCAACATTAAAAATTATTCTTCTTCATGGGTCGATTCGAAGTTCATCCAGAATCCAGTCTGAATATTTTGTCTACAGTTCAGGATGGCGACTCAGTTTTTGACAGCCAGTTCTCGCCCTGTTCCAAGGGATTTTTGAGAAATTATTCTTGAAGATGACGGTCTGAACAAAAATTCTGTTTATCAGAAGTGACAGTTCAGAATTCTACGCGGTTCCTCATTCCTAACAGCAGGACAGTTCGAACACTCGACTGCTAAGCGACTTTCTGCGCATCCTTAGTTATGCGTAAAAGACAGGACAGGACCTAACACTCTTTCTAAACAGAATCGGCGTAAAGTTATCAGACGTGTCCAATCTACACATATTCAGACTTCACAGCAAAATATGGCAAGATGATCATATGCACAGAGAAAGACGATTTTATTAAAATTAAAAGCATGATTACATATGAGGGAAATCCAGTCCACAAGGGTTTTTCTTCATTTTCATGATTACATATTTGGGAAATCCCGTCTACAAAGGACTTCCTCATCGTCGTCTGAAGATCGCGCCCAGAATCTGTTCTGCCAGGTTCTCGCAAGGGCAAAATTCTTCATCCATCTTCTCCAGCAGTCAGTCGGTGACCGCAAACCGACTGACATATGATCAATGGCGGGAGGATGCAAAACTGGGCCTGCTTAAATTACGCATACCAATCCTCCAATACAGGAAAGCAGGGTAAATCTACTTTCCTGCGTCCAGAGCTATGACAGATTGAGTTGAGATATTTTACCCAACTCAATCTCGGACAGCAGCTAGTTTGTCTGTCCTCGTCCGCAGGTAACGGAAGAAGGTACCGCTTGCAAGCTGTGTGGTTTAATACGACCCTTCCTCTCTCCTGAAGAACCGCTATACAAAGTTGCTAATTATCCCAAGCAGAGGAGGCTATGATATCCTTCCATGATCCATCGTTGCAGAGGACATTTGCTCGAAGACGCCATCTTTTTTGGCTCCTTACATGCTGGAAGAACATGGTCTCCTTCTTCCTCAAGTCGACCCGACGAGCTCCGGCCATCATCTCTGTGTGGTGAAGGAAATGTGGGAAGAACAGGTTAACTCCTCAGCCTTTTATAGGCAAAAGAGATCACACCATCCCCAATAACTCCGCCATAAAGTCAGCCTTGAAAGAACGTGCCAGACTTGACCGTTTCAGAGCATTTTAAATTATGAGGAACGCTTCATGCTTCATTCAAAGCGTTTCAAATTACAAGGAATTTAAAAGCTTTGAAGGGGGTCTTGTAGAAGCATGAAAAATACGCTGGATAGCTATACGCAGCATGTTGATGTTAGGCAGCATAAACAGAGGACCTCAGAGCCATCAAACTTGCAACAGAGCTTTTTCGCTGAGCACAGCGTAAAATATAGGCTCAAGGACCATCTGCGTAATACAGTATGTCCAGGCTGCTTCAGCGTAAAAAGGGTGCTACATCACCTTTATGGCGTAAAACTCATCCACTTTTAATGCAGCATTAAAGTGTACGAGGGACGCTTCGTATTCCCCGAAATGAACCTGACAAATCGTGCAGTGAAACCTGACGTCTGACTCCTGACAAAGGGTACTGCACGACTACCCAGACGACGGCTATAATGATGGCGCGATACTGCAACACAGGCTGTCATTTACTGTTATTTCCTTGGCGTAGACCGCTTTAACGCATACAAAGGAATACGCAGCCTAGTTTTACACAGGCATATGCGAGCTGTTTGCACTCCGTAGAAGACAAACAGCCTGCCGCGTCAAAAGCCGCTCTTCGTACAGGGCTCGAGGCACGTCTCTGCATTTAATGCGCAGAGCGGTGACAGGTTCTCGAGGCACGTCTCTGCATTTAATGCGCCGAATACTGACAAATGCCCGAGGCACGTCTCTGCATTTTATGTGGAGAAGGGTGGCATACCTTCAAAATACGCCTCTGCATTTAATACGCAGGATAATGGCGGATCTCTGCATTTAATACAGGAGATTTGATTAAATATCACCGAACTGTCGTCTAGTGACATTCCCTTTGCGTAAACTGCTCTTATGCATACAAAAGGATACGCTGCCCAATTTTACACAGGCAGACGTGAGCTTCTTATGCTCCGCAGAAGGCAAACAGACCGCCACGTCAGCAGTTACTCTTCATACAGGATTCGAGGCGCGTATCTGCATTTAATGTGCAGAATGATGGCAAATCTTAAAGACAAGTCTCTGCATTTAATACGCAGGATGGGGGCAGATCTCTGCATTTAATGCAAGAGATTTGATTATATCTCCAAGAGCCGTAATTCCGGCTAAAACATCCATATCATCTCGGCTTCTACGCCCACTCGGCTCCTATACCTACTCGGCTTCTACGCCTACCCGGCCTCTATGACCACTCGGCTCCTACGCCTACTCGGCTTCTATGCCTACTCGGCTTCTACGCCATGGTGACAATTATTGGCTTCTACGCCAACCTCTTCTACACAAAGGATAACTACCTACGTGGCTTCTACGCCGTGATCTTCGTAGCAGTTATACGCATTGTCCCTTAGTTGGACATGCGTCACATGCTCACAAAAAAGGTCGTCTATACGCAGGCAATGGTTATTGTAACCGTCGTGTAAAAGGGTCTGTACTTTCCACTACTCGGTTTCTACACCGACTGAGTGGTCACTGTCACTAAAACTCTATAAATAGAGACCTCTATTGACAGAGGGAAAAGGTCGCAAAATTGAAGGTCGAACGATCGAAAATTGGTCAAGGAATCCAGTATCAGATCCAAGGTCGACAATTGGGAGGAAAGAAGGAGGAGAGAAAACGGTCGAGAGAGAGAGAGAAGAATCCAGAGCTCAGGCAAAGAGAAGGGATCGACGACTTTGGCATCGGGCATCCACCCACTTTAGTAACTTTCGAAGCTGCTTTCTGTCTTCCACGACATTTCTTCATCATCGTGTGGTCCAAGGGACAAAATGATCGACTGCAGATCAGACTCCTATAGCAATATTTACCCAGATTAAATAAATTGTACTCGACATTCTCGTATAGGATTAAATTGTACAATCTTGTTTGTTGTCACGACCCGCACCCGGTTTAGGGGCACGAGTGCGTGGGTACGTCCAGCCTACGCCGCAGCATCGGCGGTAGAACGCTGTCTAGGTCGAGTACTATCTAACAATCCCACGCTAGTATCCAACTCCATAAGGAGATTCGGATAATACTATAAAAATATTCACAACATACCCAATCACAACTACAGCACGATAGGAATTTGAAGAAATAAAAGAATACAACAAAAGTCTAGAGACAACATAATCATACCTGCAATCATTAACTTCCAATCCCCAAGTGTGTCGGAACCAGTCTACTAAGGTCACAGTCTGGAAAAATATTTTCCAGTAAGGAAGGAGCAAAGTACATCTCTAATTAGCAGTTCTATATATATGACATAAACTATGTAGCAGTTCTATATGGAACATACCAGATGCATGTATAGGCACGAGAATGTATAATAAGAAAAATACTGGAATTACTGTAAGTAAATACAGGAAAAGAACAATATGTCAATGAGCAGAATCCTATGACTAAGTGTGTGAGTACTAGCTTTAACATGTGATCGGCTTGGGAACTTGATCAGGCTGGTTACATGTGATTAGCTATGGTTCATATAAAGTCAGGCTAACCGTTGGTTAGCTATGATGCATGTAGAGGTCAGGCTAATCACACGTAGCAGCTATGGAGCATGTAAATGGTCAGGCCGCACCCGACGTGAGATGTGGGGTAAGCTATGGTACATATAAAGTTGGGTATGATCACATATCTACACTAAAATACTCCCCACCCCCGACTGGTATAGTAGATCCAATCATGGTACGCTATGGCACGGGATTCCCTAGGACGGTAGCAAATCTCCCCGGGAATCAGTGTCTGTACATGCACAAGATAACAAGGAAAACAAGTCTTGTACAAGCTACACCATGAATAAGGAATAACATCTCATGACGAGATCCGTGTATACCAATCCGTGTAACCGATGTGTCAAGAACATGGATATTTACACTAGATACAGTGAACATAGGAGATATCATAAATTAGAAACTAATCAGAGAATGTACTCGCCTTGGGTCCTTAGCTGTCAATACCAATGTCCTGCCCTTGAAGTCTCGCAGGACGAACCAATAGTCCTATAGATATATGATAAAAATAATATTTGCATCAGATGTTACACTAACATAATCATAAGATACTGAACGCAGGGCACTGGTCAACTAGGGTCATCTAGTATCTATATATACATATATCAATAATTAAATATAATACATATATATGGTTATACCAAAGTATATACAAATATGTATTAGTGTATATATATTAAATGGATATATTATATATATATATTTGTATATAAAAACATACAAGACACCCATTATTTAAGAATATGCATATATATATACATACACTAAATAAATATACATATACCATATATGTATACAAGTATATATATATATATATATATAAATCAAAATACCAAACAATATATATATATATACACATCCAATTGGTACTTATATTATATACAAGTATAAATATATTAATATATATAAGCTACGTGTATATATATACACACCAAATACGTACATATATAAAAACATATTACTAAGGTACGTATTTACATATATACCAATAATATTTACATACATATACTAAAAATATATATGAATACATATACAAATTAATACATATAATATATATATAATCAAAATACACAATTACTAACCCAATAGTTTATACTATATACATATACATTAAATATACTATACAAAATAAACCAACACACATACATGTACAGATGTATGTATATGAATACTTATATAATAACACAAAAATTATGCCAATACATATACACATGTATATATATATATATGTATTCCGACGCGTATTTATACATTTATATACGTATAAATGCTAAAAAGAAGGGAAAAGGGACTCACGGTGGTGGTGGTGTATAGCCGCCGGAGTGTCGATGGCCGGACAGTGGAGGGCCTGGCGGTGATGACGTCTCGGCTCAGGAAGGAATGGAGATCGGCCGGGTACAGTGCTGCGCTGCCGTCGGGGAATAGTGGTAATGGTGGTGTTAGATGGTGATGATGGAGGTGGCGTTCGGGAGCAGCGGGCCGCCGGAATCTGGAGGAGTTCGCAGGAAGTCGGGGATGGGCCGCCGGGTCGACGAGCCGGAGATGCTGTCAGCAGCAGCCGGCGCACAGGCGGGCTGCCGGAGGGATCTCGAACGGGAATGGTGAGCCGGCTGGGAAGTCGCAGAGGGAGATGGGGAGGAGTTGAGAAGCACAGGTGGAGGGGCTGCAGCGGCCGGGGGCTCGGCTTGGCTGATCCGCCGGAGGGCCGCCGGGCACAGGGAGTCGGCTGCAGTGGGATGGAGCCGTCAGTTTGAGCAGCGGGTGCTGCCGTGGAGCGCCGGACTGGACTGATGGCCGGAGGGAGGAAGAAACGCAGCGAGATGGGGTCGGCCTGGCCGGTCTCGGGGCTGGCCGCCGGGGTTGGCCGGGTGGCCTGATGGCCGGAGGGAGTATGGGAGATGGGAGATGTGAAGGTGTTCGGGTCGGGGATGATGCAGGGATGAGGGCCGGAGGGCTCGCTGACCTGAGCATTCGGCCGGCCGGAGAACAGAGTAAGTGGTGATGGGATGAACAGTGCTTGGGGGGAATGAACAGTATTCCCCCCTTTCTTCTCTTTTAAATTTCAACATTTAAAGAAGAAAGGAAGAAGAAGAAGAAGAAGAAGAAGAAGGAAAGAAGAAAAATGAAAAAATGAAGGGGAGAAGAGTAGCTGCGGGTAGGGGCTTGGGGAGGTGTGCTTCCCTAGGAAATTTTTAGGGATTAGGGTTTTCTAGGGATAAGTGTTGGTGGGCTTTAAATAGGGTGATGCATGTGGGAAATCAAGGGTGAGGATGCACCCATAGAATGAGTGGTCCAGATTGGACATGGAGAATTTCTTCATGTGGGTGAGGGTGTGAGATTTAATTAAATTATTATTAGGCTCCCTCATTGTTTTAAACAATGGGGTGTTGACACAAAATGCCAATTTGTAAATCAGCCCCCTTAAATTTGGGTATTTGCACAAACACATAAAATAATGAAAATTTGGCAGGCAATTCGGGGTCCGATGTTTTGTAGGGTCAGGGGCTCTGTATGATCGGTATGGGCTCAATTTGTATGGCACTGGAATTAAATTGGAATTTACGGAATCAGATAAAATGGTATCCTCAAATTAAATAGAAATAAATGTAAGTTGTGTTCAACAATTAATTAGGAGTACATGGGACCAAAATCAGGTCAGGTCATCAATACCAATATTGGAGAAGACTCAGAACATGATATTACCCTAATTTGGGTCACACGAAAAATAGGTCAAAATTGTCTCCAATTTAAATTGGAACGCACAACGATGCAAAATAGGGATTTATTAAATAAACGTCCGTGACGATTTTTGTGCGGCTAGAAATAATGCACAGAGAGCATAATTATGAGTTGCAAAAATAGCAGAATGGAAGGCGGGCATGTCTAGGGCAAGATTGTGAAATTTGTTGGAAGACAAAAGTTAGGGTAGCGCTCCAAATATCGAAGCAAAGACAGGGCGCAATAATTAATTATAAATACGGTAAATAATTATTGCCTCCAAGAATTTAATTCTAAAATAACAATTTAAATACCGAATCCCACAATTCGGACAGGTGTTCATCTAATGGCTTCTAGGTCAAGTCTGCTAGCTAAAAATAAATGAACACTGCATCTAATACTATATTTAATTATACATCACACATAATTATTTAAATTAATATACTATCATGCAATTACTTAGTTGTAACTACAATAATATTAAATATTATTAAAAGTCGAAAATACCCCTGTTTTCGAATCGTGGTAGTGACAAGTCTACCCACTTTAAAAGAATTTTGTCCTCGAAATTTAAAATCCTCATAGTAGTGTTTACTCATACACATTATTATTTCCAAAAATAGTGAAATTCAACAACCCACAAAATCCTGAAATAATCCGCCTTGTCGTTCCGCAATTTCAAAAATTTCTGATATATTCTTAAAATAAAATCAGATTCCATCTTCTCACAATTCCTACGAATTTAAATAAAATTTATACTCGAAATTTGATATCTGTTCCTCAAATTTAATTTCAATCAATGTATTGATTCTCGTCCCAAAAAATCTGAATCCAAACAATAATCCATCAATGATCTGATTCTTCAGTTTTCTTTTTCCTCAAAATACTTAATAATACGACACTTATGGATCCTTCAAATGCAACGTCCGCAATAATAAAATTTAAATAACTATATTGCAATCAAATATATATACTAATAATTTTCCAAATTTTCCTCAAATTTTAATGATAAATTATATCACAATCAGCCTTCCTGAAATTAACAATCATCAATTCTGCCATGTTAAATTTTTAATCCTTTATTTAAATTAGCGTTTATCCTCAAATTTTAATTATATCTCGATCCTTGTAAAACTAATGATCCAGCAATTCTGTTATATCAACTCATGAATGCTTATCCTTGAATTTCTAATCATCTTGTCCCATTTGTCAAGTCATAACCTCGTCATAGATCCTTGCTATGGTCAAAACCCCAACGATCATGGTCTAAGAAAAATTTTACCCACAGTCATGCAACAAACAACTTAGAGAAAACAGGCATGGTTATGGTCTGTCTTATCATGGTATCGCATTCTCTGTCAGGGTGTACTACTAACTATATCCTAACAAGAAAATCATGAATACAACCCACGGTACTAGGGAATAAATCAATCAGAAGACAAAAACAACATGAGAAAAAGAAAGAACCTGCTAACACATTACCTGCAGTATCTCCTATCTCTAACATACACTTAGCTCTAGCAAATTCACTAACTAATTCATAGTCCTGAACACCGGTACTCATATCAATTAATCATTAGTCCACAACATCCATGATTACATCCTCATTGCATACATCTGCTTATTAATACCTAAATCTGATACCAAGATTCTCCAATATAACCATGGTTCAATAATGCATCCAAGTTTGATACCTCTATCTTCTAGTACCACACTCTCTGTCAGTTCTCTTTCCTACTACAATTGTCCATACTATTTGTTCTCATCACTCCAGTGCACGCCAAGTGTAACACCATACTAAGTACTGTTCTCTCCAATACAACTCTAGATGGACACCCAAGTCAGTCTGCGATGCCATCTCAATCCTGCTCAAGTTATCAGATCCTTACACATGTATATCATCTACTCATATATTAATATTCATCTTTCTCATCTACCATAAAATTAATCCTCAAAATAATCATCCAGGTTTAACTTCTCGATCAACTTAAAAATGAATTGTATATACCTCCTCAAAATTAGATACTCAACATCGAAACAAAATTTAATCACTTCTAAAATTGTGGTAGCCTTAACCATGTTTATTGAATTCATATTTGAAATCCTCAAAAATTTAATGATACAATCTCAACTCTTCAATTATTCAAAGAATAAAATCTTATTTCTACCTTTTAATTTATAACTCCACAATGTACATATCAGTGCTCACGGTCTCTGATACTCAAGGTGCACTCAATGCATCTAGTGTCTATAATTGTGTACTAAAATTATACTGCCTGAATCACTTGTACTATTACCTCCAATGATCAAAGTTATCATCAACTGTGTTTTCTTCCATGATTTCAATTTATGTTAACTGGTATATCATCTAATTAACCTCACACCGAGTGCTTACTGTTACTAGTACCATTTCCAATAATCCTTGATATAGAATCATTGACACTCTTGGTATTATATTACTAGCTTCATTAATGAATCATCTCATCAAGCTCATTATAACTCATGATTACATGTATCTACTATAACACTCATGTTTCTTTACTCTCGCGGGTATGTGTATGGTTCCTCATCTCGATTGTTGTATATGCATTTCTCTGTAATCTTTTACAGCCTGTTAAACTGGTCTGTGATACGCCTCACCAATTTCATTACCAATTCCGATATTCCTCCACTCATGACAGCTCATTAACTCTTTATGCGTGTATATATCCTTACCTTTAACACTTCCGATATCAATTATCAAATTGAACATCATGCTCCATAATCCTTAACAAAATTCTTGGATACTTAATTGTTCACGTAGATCATCCAATTGCATAATCATGATTATCCAGGACGGGTATGTTGGCTCTGATACTAACTCTTGAACTAACACTGATACTCTATACTCTCCTTCTACTCACAGTCTCTAATGACACTTATCCTAGAACTAATGGTACAAGGTACTATGCTAAGGGCTAACTCTAGATTAAAGCCTACTGCTCACATGTCCAACTAAGAAACACTTACAAACTCACAAGCAACACTCAGTCAATACCAATTCAAGACAAAACCAAATTACAAGTCACTAATTATCATACTAACAAGGAATCCTCAAGGAATAGGAGCTCAAAGACTGAATTGAGGACAGAAGGTATCTTTACTGCTAGTAAAGAAAGAAGCGAGGGAACAAAGTCCTGGAATAACAGAAATAGATAAGTCTTGAGATGATCTTTTAAGAACCAATTTAAGATACAACCTGA
Source organism: Iris macrosiphon (assembly GCA_036927795.1). Lineage (NCBI taxonomy): Eukaryota > Viridiplantae > Streptophyta > Magnoliopsida > Asparagales > Iridaceae > Iris > Iris macrosiphon. The sequence continues at coordinate 52,290,195 of JAYESA010000016.1, read as the reverse complement.
TAATCATACACGTCTGCCAGAAATCATGACACACAGAATCCTCGCCACGCCAGTAAGCATAGATGCGATAAACGACAGGTTCCGTAACTAAGGTATGCAACTCTATAATCACGTCATCTAGAATCCTCGCCACGCCAACCGGTATGGCTGCGAGAGACCCTAAGTTTTATAACTACAGTATGTACATCCAAGTCAGGTTCCTACGTTCTCGTCACGACAGCTAATATGGCTGCAATAAACTCTAGGTTCCATAATCAAAGTAGACGTTTTACCTTTCTCACTGTCCTCATCAATATATGTCATCAGATGATACCGTAAATTTTAGTCCGTAAAATTCATCTCAATTTGAAATCAACTCAACAACGATACCAGGAATTAAAGTTAACAACTCGTCAACAAGAATCAAACTCGATAATGATACCAAGATTTTAATTTAATAACTGCTCAACAAGAATCAAGTTCAGTAACAACAAGCGAGAGCGGACGGAAACAAGGAAAAAGATTTAAATTGGAAATTATAATAAGATTCTCAAGGGGTCGTCCCAGGAATCTCTCAAGAATTTGTGATTGAGTATCCTCTCTCATCCTAGTATCCTATGTCCTATATCCTATCGCAGGCACGCAGTAGTATAACAAGGATGCCACCCTACTACGACATCGCACAACTCGCGAAGTCTGACCTGCATGGGCCACCACTAAAAACGTGTCACGACCCGCACCCGGTTTAGGGGCACGAGTGCGAGGGTACGTCCAGCCTACGCCGCAGCATCGGCGGTAGAACGCTGTCTAGGTCGAGTACTATCTAACAATCCCACGCTAGTATCCAACTCCATAAGGAGATTCGGATAATACTATAAAAATATTCACAACATACCCAATCACAACTACAGCACGATAGGAATTTGAAGAAATAAAAGAATACAACACAAGTCTAGAGACAACATAATCATACCTGCAATCATTAACTTCCAATCCCCAAGTGTGTCGGAACCAGTCTACTAAGGTCACAGTCTGGAAAAATATTTTCCAGTAAGGAAGGAGCAAAGTACATCTCTAATTAGCAGTTCTATATATATGACATAAACTATGTAGCAGTTCTAGATGGAACATACCAGATGCATGTATAGGCACGAGAATGTATAATGAGAGAAATACTGGAATTACTGTAAGTAAATACAGGAAAAGAACAATATGTCAATGAGCAGAATCCTATGACTAAGTGTGTGAGTACTAGCTTTAACATGTGATCGGCTTGGGAACTTGATCAGGCTGGTTACATGTGATTAGCTATGGTTCATATAAAGTCAGGCTAACCGTTGGTTAGCTATGATGCATGTAGAGGTCAGGCTAATCACACGTAGCAGCTATGGAGCATGTAAATGGTCAGGCCGCACCCGACGTGAGATGTGGGGTAAGCTATGGTACATATAAAGTTGGGTATGATCACATATCTACACTAAAATACTCCCCACCCCCGACTGGTATAGTAGATCCAATCATGGTACGCTATGGCACGGGATTCCCTAGGAAGGTAGCAAATCTCCCCGGGAATCAGTGTCTGTACATGCACAAGATAACAAGGAAAACAAGTCTTGTACAAGCTACACCATGAATAAGGAATAACATCTCATGACGAGATCCGTGTATACCAATCCGTATAACCGATGTGTCAAGAACATGGATATTTATACTAGATACAGTGAACATAGGAGATATCATAAATTAGAAACTAATCAGAGAATGTACTCGCCTTGGGTCCTTAGCTGTCAATACCAATGTCCTGCCCTTGAAGTCTCGCAGGACGAACCAATAGTCCTATAGATATATGATAAAAATAATATTTGCATCAGATGTTACACTAACATAATCATAAGATACTGAACGCAGGGCACTGGTCAACTAGGGTCATCTAGTATCTATATATACATATATCAATAATTAAATATAATACATATATATGGTTATACCAAAGTATATACAAATATGTATTAGTGTATATATATTAAATGGATATATTATATATATATATTTGTATATAAAAACATACAAGACACCCATTATTTAAGAATATGCATATATATACATACACTAAATAAATATACATATACCATATATGTATACAAGTATATATATATATATATAAATCAAAATACCAAACAATATATATATATATACACATCCAATTGGTACTTATATTATATACAAGTATAAATATATTAATATATATAAGCTACGTGTATATATATACACACCAAATACGTACATATATAAAAACATATTACTAAGGTACGTATTTACATATATACCAATAATATTTACATACATATACTGAAAATATATATGAATACATATACAAATTAATACATATAATATATATATAATCAAAATACACAATTACTAACCCAATAGTTTATACTATATACATATACATTAAATATACTATACAAAATAAACCAACACACATACATGTACAGATGTATGTATATGAATACTTATATAATAACACAAAAATTATGCCAATACATATACACATGTATATATATATATATGTATTCCGACGCGTATTTATACATTTATATACGTATAAATGCTAAAAAGAAGGGAAAAGGGACTCACGGTGGTGGTGGTGTATAGCCGCCGGAGTGTCGATGGCCGGACAGTGGAGGGCCTGGCGGTGATGACGTCTCGGCTCAGGAAGGAATGGAGATCGGCCGGGTACAGTGCTGCGCTGCCGTCGGGGAATGGTGGTAATGGTGGTGTTAGATGGTGATGATGGAGGTGGCGTTCGGGAGCAGCGGGCCGCCGGAATCTGGAGGAGTTCGCAGGAAGTCGGGGATGGGCCGCCGGGTCGACGAGCCGGAGATGCTGTCAGCAGCAGCCGGCGCACAGGCGGGCTGCCGGAGGGATCTCGAACGGGAATGGTGAGCCGGCTGGGAAGTCGCAGAGGGAGATGGGGAGGAGTTGAGAAGCACAGGTGGAGGGGCTGCAGCGGCCGGGGGCTCGGCTTGGCTGATCCGCCGGAGGGCCGCCGGGCACAGGGAGTCGGCTGCAGTGGGATGGAGCCGTCAGTTTGAGCAGCGGGTGCTGCCGTGGAGCGCCGGACTGGACTGATGGCCGGAGGGAGGAAGAAACGCAGCGAGATGGGGTCGGCCTGGCCGGTCTCGGGGCTGGCCGCCGGGGTTGGCCGGGTGGCCTGATGGCCGGAGGGAGTATGGGAGATGGGAGATGTGAAGGTGTTCGGGTCGGGGATGATGCAGGGATGAGGGCCGGAGGGCTCGCTGACCTGAGCATTCGGCCGGCCGAAGAACAGAGTAAGTGGTGATGGGATGAACAGTGCTTGGGGGGAATGAACAGTATTCCCCCCTTTCTTCTCTTTTAAATTTCAACATTTAAAGAAGAAAGGAAGAAGAAGAAGAAGAAGAAGAAGAAGAAGAAGGAAAGAAGAAAAATGAAAAAATGAAGGGGAGAAGAGTAGCTGCGGGTAGGGGCTTGGGGAGGTGTGCTTCCCTAGGAAATTTTTAGGGATTAGGGTTTTCTAGGGATAAGTGTTGGTGGGCTTTAAATAGGGTGATGCATGTGGGAAATCAAGGGTGAGGATGCACCCATAGAATGAGTGGTCCAGATTGGACATAGAGAATTTCTTCATGTGGGTGAGGGTGTGAGATTTAATTAAATTATTATTAGGCTCCCTCATTGTTTTAAACAATGGGGTGTTGACACAAAATGCCAATTTATAAATTAGCCCCTTTAAATTTGGGTATTTGCACAAACACATAAAATGATGAAAATTTGGCAGACAATTCGGGGTCCGGTGTTTTGTAGGGTCAGGGGCGCTGTATGATCGGTATGGGCTCAATTTGTATGGCACTGGAATTAAATTGGAATTTACGGAATCAGATAAAATGGTATCCTCAAATTAAATAGAAATAAATGTAAGTTGTGTTCAACAATTAATTAGGAGTACATGGGACCAAAATCAGGTCAGGTCATCAATACCAATATTGGAGAAGACTCAGAACAGGATATTACCCTAATTTGGGTCACACGAAAAATAGGTCAAAATTGTCTCCAATTTAAATTGGAACGCACAACGATGCAAAATAGGGATTTATTAAATAAACGTCCGCGACGATTTTTGTGCGGCTAGAAATAATGCACAGAGAGCATAATTATGAGTTGCAAAAATAGCAGAATGGAAGGCGGGCATGTCTAGGGCAAGATTGTGAAATTTGTTGGAAGACAAAAGTTAGGGTAGCGCTCCAAATATCGAAGCAAAGACAGGGCGCAATAATTAATTATAAATACGGTAAATAATTATTGCCTCCAAGAATTTAATTCTAAAATAACAATTTAAATACCGAATCCCACAATTCGGACAGGTGTTCATCTACTGGCTTCTAGGTCAAGTCTGCTAGCTAAAAATAAATGAACACTGCATCTAATACTATATTTAATTATACATCACACATAATTATTTAAATTAATATACTATCATACAATTACTTAGTTGTAACTACAATAATATTAAATATTATTAAAAGTCGAAAATACCCCTGTTTTCGGATCGTGGTAGTGACATTTGTAAACACAGAAGAAGGGAGGGTTTTCGTATAAGACCTCGTTTCCACATATTATCTTTCGTTTATTTTATCAAACAACACTGCATAGAACTGCTGCTGCTGCTGCCTAAACTGCATTTGCTGCTGCTGCTGCAGTTGCTAGCAGCTGCTGCTGCTGTGCACAGCACAGCACAGCAGCTGCTGTGCAGCCCGCTGCCCCCCCTCGCTCTGCCACAGGCACATACACAGAAACGCCCACACATATATATCTATATATATATAACTCTCTATATATATATACAAACATCAACTTATATATATAACTCTATATATATATATAAGTTGATGTTTGTATATATATATATATATATATATATATATATATATTCACACACATACTAACATATATACTTATACACACATTAACACATATAAACACACACACACTCATGTGCACAAACACACACACACTTATATACACAAACACATATCTATCTATATATATATATATATATGAACACCCATATATCTATATATATATGTACACACACTAATATATATACATACACACACACACACACTGAAACATATATATATATATATATATATACACACACTCACTCACACAAACTCACTCTCACACACCCTCACACACACACACTCACACACACTCACACACTCTCACAAACACAAACACAAACACACACACAAATATACATATATATATATATACACATACACACATACATATATATATATATAAATACATATACACACATACACAAACTCATATACATATATATATATATATATATATATATATATATATATATATATATATATATAAACACTCACTCACACTCACACACACACTCACCTAGACATACACTAACACCAACAAACACTCACACAAGCACTCACCAACACACTCACATATATATAAAAACACACATACATATAGAAATATATATATATATATAGAAACACACATAAATATATATATATATATATATATATATATATATATATATATATATATATATAAAAATATATATATATATATAAACACAACACACAACACAATGCACAAAGCCTACCAACGCGTGCCCAACAACCCCGACACGCACAAACACCTATAAATATATAAAATATAACCCAAGAACTCTAGCACACACTCCCCGAAGCTAACCCAACGTGCGCACAAGCCCGAAACTAGAAAACCATGCCGAAATGGTCGTTCGGCCATTTCGACGAACACGCGATGTGCGGTTCGGAAAACCTCCTGAAATGCACACCAAACCAACTCAAAATTGGCCCAAAATTTATCCATGGGTCCTAAACGATGTCTAGATCCTAGAAAAAATGCTAAAGCGTCGATTCTAGGTCCGTGGCAAAAACGTGCACGCACTTAGAACCGGCGACGACGAAAACCCCAAAAATGCCCGAAACGCCTGTTTCTTCGCGACACGACTTCACGTGTCCGAACGGAGACATGCACTAACCCTCAAGACACCCGACAACGTCTACCTAGGTCCGTCTAACCTAGGGCATCACCCAAAATTGGGCCAATTTTGGATTCCACCCGAAATCGACACAAAACCTAGTGTTAAAGTCTCCAAACACAACCAAACTAGTTCCAACTTTCTCCCACGGGTAGCCCTAAGGTCTAGAAAGGTTCTAAACTATTAATTACACTACATAAGAGTAATTACAAGAGGGTAAATCTGGGTTTACCTCTTGGGAGTTGGAATCCCAAGGCTAAAGTCTCCAATCTTCTTGAAATCACCTCCCTCAAGCTCCAAGCCACCAAATCTAGCCTCCACACAAAGTCTAGGCTCTACCCACCTAGGTTGGGAGAAAATGTAAGGTTAGGGTTCCAATAAAGAAGAAGGAATGGAAGAAGGAAGAAAGAAAAATGGAGAGAACTTACTTAGAGGAAGGAAGGAAGAAGAAAGAAGAAGTGGAGAAGAAGAAGAAGTGAAGAAGAAAAAGGAAATTGGGGAGGGCTGCTGCTCTTGGTCGGGTGGGGGCTGGGAAATAGGGGCCGGCCATGTAAAGTAGGTTTCCAAAGTCTCCAAATGTCCAAAATGCCCTCCTCCCACTTGGGTTTGAATTTTGGGTTCCAAAAGCACTCAAACTAACTCCAAATCTCTCCAACTAACCCACTAAAAATATAATAAATATTCTAAACCCAAAAATAAGTCTCACAAGGTTGTGGGCTGGGTCGGACATGGGTCCACTAGGGTCTGACATGGGTCCAGACTAGCCAAAACCCTAAAACAATCAATAAAAAATAATATAATCACCAATTAAATATAAATACAATTAATTATAAATAATACACAATTAACTAAATTAAAAATAAAAAAATACCCGATTCTGGAAATGGGGTAGTGACAAGCCTATCCTCTTTAAAAAAATTTGTCCTCGAAATTTAAAGTCAATCACACTCCCTCTAGGTTAAACCCCCAACAATCACAGTCAAGAATTTTTACCTAAACAACATACAAGATCATGGTCCTACTGGTCGTGTTATCACAGTCTCAATCAGGGTCGCTACACTATCTACCACAGCACAAAGAAAGTCTAACAGGTACTAATAAAGCACACCACAAGGAATGGAAATGACAGAAAGAAGAACAAAGAGACAGACCTGCTAACCCGATACCCGTAGCATCGGCCTCCTCGACCGTCAACGCATAAGCTCTGCCCTGCTGGGGTGTATCCCTCTGCTGGTGCGGGGCATGATGTTGTGCCACAGGTGGCCTAGCTCTAACTCTCTGATCCTGTGCTCCACCAAATGGAGGTGCAGTGGGGCAATCTCGTATCTGGTAAGCAGCGGATCCACGGAACAAATACATCTTCAGCCTTCTCCTACAAACATCCCAAGTGTGTCCTGTCTTCCTGCAGTAGGCACAAGTGGGCACCCTCTGATCCTGACCCTGCTGCGCTGCCTTCTGCACATAGGGACGCTTAGCCGGTCTCGCACTGCCTGAATCATCCCTGCCTCTCTTGGACTTGAGCTCCAAGTCATCCTCTGCTCTCTGAGCATCTCCTACTATCTGCTCGAAAGTCGCCTCGCGGTCGCTCCTGGTCAAAGACTTGACCTCCATGACAAAGCCCTTGCGAAACTTCCTCGCCTTTGCTGCCTCACTCAAGCCCCCTATAAATCTGCCCAGACGGCAGAACTTCGCTGCATACTCGTCCACCATCATGCTCCCCTGGACGAGTGCCTCGAACTGGCTCTCCAAAGCACTGAACGCCACATCTGGAAAAAACTTCTCCTTAAAAAGCCTCTTGAAAGCCTCCCAAGTAAGCCATGGTGCTGCGATCCTCGGATCAGTGCGATACCACGTCAAAGCAAGGTCGAACATCTGACTGCCCGCTGCCTCTATCTGTATGCTATTTGGAATCTGTGCCAGCCTGAAGATGCCCTCAATCTGCTCTATCCAGTCATCTGCGTACAGGATCCCTTCTGTACCCCGGAACTACTTGGGCCGCATCCTCTGGAAGTCAATGATGTTGCCCGGCCTCGGGCGCTGAATCTGATCTGCCTGTGGCTGAATCTGTGCCACCCTATCCACTGTCGTCGTGGCCACCTGGTGGGCGTTCTCAATGCCCAGCCTCATCACATCTACCTGACGGTGCTGCGCGTCCATCATCTCTCTGAAGAACGTAAACAACTGTTCGGCATCTACTGGTGCAGGAAGTGATGGAGGAACCACCGGAACGACTGGGGTAGTCCTCGGATTGACAGGTGAAGGAGGATCCCCGAGAGAAACAGATGCTCCCTCAACCGCAGGAGTGGTGAGTGGAGCGGTAGCAGCTACCTGAATATGAGCTGGACGAGAGGTAGCAGACCTCTCGGTGGCAACTGCTAGAACGGTATGATAAGATCGTGTCTTTGGAGGCATCCTGAACACAGATCAAAAGAAGTCAATACGGCACAAGATATGATATCATCAAAGAAGGACAATAATATTTCAAACGAAGTAAATTCAGAATAATTAGATTGGAATTGTTCCTAGTCGTGATTGAGTACACTCTCATCCTAGATCCTAGATCCTGTAGCAGGCTCGCAGCAGTACAACTAAGTTGTTGTACCACTACGACATCGTACTAATTGCGAATCGATACCTGCATGGGGCCACCACCAAAAACGTGTCATGACCCGCACCCAAAAAATTGGGCATGAGTCGTGGGTACGTCTAGCCTACGCCGCAGCATCGACGGTAGAACGCTGCCTAGGTCAACTATCTAGATAACAATCTCACGTAATCAATATATAAACCTGTCAAGATCTCAACTCCAAACGGAGGAGCAATATCATAATGATAATCAAGTACTCAATCACGAATCTAAGCACGATAGGATAACACAGAAAACTAACAGCTATAAAGTCTAGCCAACAATAACTACTACAACAACCACAACATCAATAATAATAATACAATATCCAAAATCATATACAAAACAAGGTCTCAATCCAAAACCGGAGACAAATCCGGTGCTAAAAGCTAAAAAAACAACAACAAGGTCCTAGTGATCCCGGCTACCAACCTGAAAATTACTCCTAAACTAGAGGGTCCATGTCTGCACCATCGACAGGCTCAGGTCCATAAAACGTTGGACACCACTCCTCCGGATACTCTAGAAAAAATATGTCCAGTCAGGACTGGAGCAAGTACATCTCTAACTGCAGTTCTATTTAAATGATAAAAATTATATAACAGTTATAGCAAGTAGCAAGAAGAATGAAATAAAGTATGAACAAGGAAATATGCATGTATCACTGGTGCATAAAGGTAAAGATGCATAATATCACAAGCAAGATAGTAATAACTGCAAGATACAAGAAATCTAAGCTAAGATCAAGTTCGTGCACATGAACGTGTAGTGAGTCCAGCATGAAATACATGTAGTGAGTCAAGTCCAGAAATATGTAAGTGAGACCAACAAGAATGCAAGTGAGTCCAGACTATAAAAAATGAACTCGGTGTCTTTGAAATACTTGTTTCGACATGTAAACGGCTAGGGGTAAGTACGGCTCACCGCGCACTGGGTGCGCGGCTGCTATCATTCCAGATTAGACCAGAGGGGGTGATTCTTGATGATTCCAGATGAGAATATTTACATGTCTACTCGAGTATTTCCCCATCCCGACTAGTACAAGTGAATCCAAGACCCGACACGTAAATCAAGTATGAGTCCAGCCTGAAACATGAGTGATACCTGTAGTGATGCCTGTAGGTGATGCCAGTAGTGATTCCAGAATAGAGGTCAGAAACATGAAAAATACATGTCGCAAGTAAATGAATCCAGAAATACCAGTCAGTGTCTCGTGTTGTGCCAGAATAATCAGATGATACTATACTAGAAGCTGAATCATAATAATCATCAGATAATGAAAACTATCAGAGAATGTACTCGCTTGACGTCCTGAGCAACTAGCGATCCGAACTGGTGTCGCAAGGACTTATTACGAAAAGCAAAGTTAAACAGGGTTCTAATGAATTAAATAGATATAAAATAACTAAAAATAGGCTTCTAGGGTCGTTCTAGGTCAAACGGATCAAACCGATAAAATCTGGGTCAAAAAGTCAACTTTGGGTCCAAAAAGTCAACCCTAGGTCAAAACTAGGTTAAAAGTTGACTTTGGCGGTCAAACCGAGTCAACTACGGTCAAGTCTAGGTCAAACTAGGGTGCCCCTAAAATTCTAGGCCAAAACTAGGTCATTAAGCTAATAAACCCTCAAACTCGCCTCCTTGAGATACCGGGATACCCTCGGTATCCGATACCTCACCCTACGCTATACGCCCCGTCTATACCCTCTAAAACCTATGCTAGCACGCGTAAATATATACACATATACATAAAAACCTATCTCTAAACTCAAACCTAGGCAATTGCTCAAAAACCCCGCTCGAGACCCAATACCTTGGATATCTCAAGGTATTGAGATACCTTGGTATCTCAAGGTATTGAGATACCTCTCTAAACTCAACCCTACTACCCCTCTAGCTAACTAACTATGCATAAACATATATATATCTAGCTATAATCTAGGCTAAAATATATATATATATATATATATATATATATATATATATATATATATAATACATATATGCATATACCTAGGTATCTACATATATATATATCACACATACGCACATACATATATACCTACACATACCTATACATATATATTTACATCTATATCTAGTATCTATCTATCCAACTATCTATCTAACTATCTAGTAACTATGTATCTAACTATCTATCTAACTATCTAGTATCTATCTATCTAACTGTCTATCTAACTATCTAGTATCTATCTATCTATCTATTTATCTAACTAGTATCAATCTATCTAACTATCTATCTAATCTATTAGATATCTATTTACCTAGATATCTATCTATCTATCTATCTAACTATTTACTTATCTATCTATCTATTTATATATCTATATATCAATCTAACTATCTATCTATGTATGTACCTATCTATCTATCTATCTAATATCTAGCTATCTATCTATCAATCTATCTATCTAACTATCTAATACCTATCTATCTATTTAGTTATCCATCTAACTATCAATCTATCTATTTCTCTAGATATCTATCTATTTCTTAATCCATCTATCCATCAATCTAACTATTTATCAATTAAACCATAGATACCTATCTATCTATTCACTTATTTAGCTCCCTCTCCCTTGCTAAGCTACGCGCTGCGCCTGCGAAAGCTGCTGCTACTGCCTGCTTGTACTGCTGCAAAGAACTGTTGCTGCTGCTGCTGCCTAAACTGCATTTACTGCTGTTGCTGCCTAAACTGCATTTGCTGCTGCTGCAGCTGCTAGCAGCTGTTGCTGCTGTGCACAGCACAGCACAGCAGCTGTTGTGCAGCCCGCTGCCCCCCCTCGCTCTGCCACAGGCACACACACAGAAACGCCCACACATATATATCTATATATATATAACTCTATATATATATATATATATATATATATATATATATATATATATATATATATATATATTCACACACATACTAACATATATACTTATACACACATTAACACATATAAACACACACACACTCATGTGCACAAACACACACACACTTATATACACAAACACATATCTATCTATATATATATATATGAACACCCATATATCTATATATATATGTACACACACTAATATATATACATACACACACACACACACTGAAACATATATATATATATATATATACACACTCACTCACACAAACTCACTCTCACACACCCTCACACACACACACTCACACACACTCACACACTCTCACAAACACACAACCACACACACAAATATACATATATATATACACATACACACATACATATACGCACATACACAAACTCATATACATATATATATATATATATAAACACTCACTCACTCACACTCACACATACACTCACCTACACATACACTAACACCAACACACACTCACACAAGCACTCACTAACACACTCACATATACATAAAAACACACATACATATAGAAATATATATATATAAAAACACACACAAATATATATATATATATATATATATATATATATATATATATATATATATATAAACACAACACACACACAACACAACGCACAACGCCCACCAACGCGCGCCCAACGACCCCGACACACACAAACACCTATAAATATATAAAATATAACCCGAGAACTCTAGCACACACTCCCCGAAGCTAACCCAATGTGCACACAAGCCCGAAACTAGAAAACCATGCCGAAATGGTCGTTCGGTTATTTCGACGAACACGTGGTGTGCGGTTCGAAAAACCTCCTGAAACGCACACCAAACCAACTCGGAATTGGCCAAAAATTTATCTACGGGTCCTAAACGATGTCTAGATCCTAGAAAAAATACTAACGCATCGATTCTAGATCCGTGGCAAAAATGTGCACGCACTTAGAACCGGCGATGACAAAAACCCCAAAAATGCCCGAAACGCCCGTTTTTCCGTGATACGACTTCACATGTCCGAACGGAGACACGCACTAACCCTCAAGACACCCGACAACGTCTATCTAGGTCCGTCTAACCTAGGGCATCATCCAAAATTGGGCCAATTTCGGATTCCACCCAAAATTGACACAAAACCTAGTGTTAAAGTCTCCAAACACAACCAAACTAGTTCCAACTTCCTCCCACGGGTAGCCCTAAGGTCTAGGAAGGTTCTAAACTATTAATTACACTACATAAGAGTAATTACATGAGGGTAAATCTGGGTTTACCTCTTGGGAGTTGGAATCCCAAGGCTAAAGTCTCCAATCTTCTTGGAATCACCTCCCTCAAGCTCCAAGCCACCAAATCTAGCCTCCACACAAAGTCTAGGCTCTACCCACCTAGGTTGGGGGAAAATGTAAGGTTAGGGTTCCAATAAAGAAGAAGGAATGGAAGAAGGAAGGAAGAAAAATGGAGAGAACTTACTTGGAGGAAGGAAGGAAGAAGAAAGAAGAAGTGGAGAAGAAGAAGAAGAAGTGAAGAAGAAGAAGAAGAAGGAAATTGGGGAGGGCTGCTGCTCTTGTTCGGGTGGGGGCTGGGAAATAGGGGCCGGCCATGTAAAGTAGGTTTCCAAAGTCTCAAAATGTCCAAAATGCCCTCCTCCCACTTGGGTTTGGGTTTCGGGTTCCAAAAGCACTCAAACTAACTCCAAATCTCTCCAACTAACCCACTAAAAATATAATAAATATTCTAAACCTAAAAATAAGTCTCACAAGGGTGTGGGCTGGGTCAGACATGGGTCTACTAGGGTCTGACATGGGTCCAGACTAGCCAAAACCCTAAAACAATCAATAAAAAATAATACAATCACCAATTAAATATAAATACAATTAATTATAAATAATACACAATTAACTAAATTAAAAATAAAAAAATACTCGGCTCTAGAAATGGGGTAGTGACAGAGGCAGCCTCCTCGAAACAGCTCGCTCAAGCGTCTAAAGAAGCCGCAATGGAAGAATGCCCAGCAGCAACCGTCGATGGAGCAGTTACTGCACCAGAGGAATTCGCAGCAGGACCCGCAGGGCACTCTCCACCTGTAAAATCCTTCGACCAAATTTAGGTCTACTTAGCTAAGATAGAGAGACAAGGGTTAATTTGGAGCCAATTAGAATTAGAACACAATATTATAGATTTATTATGCAATATTTGTATTCCTTAGTGCACCTTACCGTTACTTCGATATTTGGAGCACTACGCTAGCATTTGCTTCCAAACAAATTTCATACACTTTTCTTAGTCGTGCCAGCCTTCCATTCTGAACTTTTTATAACTCATAAATACCCTCTTTTGTGCTTCATTTTAGTCGCACAATATTCGTTACAAACGTCCGTTCTTGAATTCAAATAAATCTAACTTCACATCTTTATCTGTTCCAATCGAAATTAGAGACACAACCTCAACCCATTTTGTACAACCCAAATTATGACAATATTCTATTCTGAGTCTACTACGTCCATGATACTTGTGTTCCACCCAATTTTAATCCCATGTACTTCCAATTAATTAAAAAATACTAATTATACTAATTTTAATTAAATTGGTGTAAGGACCCAACCTCACCCAAAACTAGACTCAACTCCAATCTAAACCCATACCCTCAGGGTTCATACTAAACACCACACACCATTTTAGCCTACTACATCACACCAAATATGGTGTTTTGCCTCATCCAATTCTAAATTCCATTAATTGTGCAATTTCCTAATTGTTAAGGGACTTTTATGCAAATGTGCAATGATGTGTCCACCTCTCATTGGACCCAACACATGAAGAACCTCATCCCCCCTCTTTGATCGGTCCACCCACATATTTCTCCCCCATTTGTTGTACTTCCTATAACTTTATTCCCTCATATCTCCACCCTATATTTCAAATCCCCATCATCCTAGCTACATGTTCATCATGTTGAGGCTTCCCTCAACCCTAGAAAAAGGTACCCAGCCGGCCCTAATCCCAAGGAGGACCCCCCTCTCTCTCCTACATATATACACTCTCTCTCTCCTACATATACAACTCTCTCTCTCTCCAAACCCTAAAAACTACCTAAATCGAAACCCTAGCTTTTCCCCAACCGGCCACCCCTCCTTCCCTGACCACCTCTGCTCAGTCCCACCGTCTCTACCGCCTGACCACCGACCTCGACCACTGCACAACCCGTCGACGTCAACCCAACAGCCTCCTCCTCCACCTCCGTCCATCATCAACTCCATCATCACCAAACCGATACCATCACCACACTCAACCCGACCTCCTCCACCCCGTTAATCTCAGCCCGCCACCATCACCCGACCGTCTCCACCGCCACCAGCATTATCGTCTCCACCGCCAACATCATAACAGTCTCCCCCACCATTAATAACCACCGCCACCATCGTCACCATCATCACCAACACCACCATCAGCGCCATCACCAACATCAACAACACCATCACCAGCAACCCGACTCCCCCTCTACGCGCCTCCGCCATCTTAGCCGCCCTTGACACCGCCACCTTAGCCACCGTCATCCCCCCCTCATCGTCTCCACCACCATCAACAACCATCTCCACCGCCACCGTTGTCACTATTCCCCCCGACATCATCGGCCCAATCACCATCAACAACACCATCATCTTTATCCCCAGTCACCCCATCACCACCACAGCGACCCGACCACCTCCACTACCACCTTAGCCACCGTTTCGCCACTGCCAGCACTTGCCGCCACACCACGACCACCCTGCCACTGTCGCTGCCGCTGCAGGTGCTGCCGGAGCTGCTGTTGTTACTTGTTGCTGTGACCCGCACCACCCTGTGGCCACTATAGCCTCTGTGGTTGCTGTACACGCCAGAGTCCGGCCATTCTCGAGCAGCGAGCCACGGACACACCCCCCTGGACACGAATCAGATAAGTATATGTACTTCCCTCTCTATGTGTACGAATACGTCAATGTGTTTGAATTGTGTGTGTGTTTATTTATTAGAATAGTATTACTATTGTTGAATACCTCATTGTGTTTAGGTGTACACTGTTAGGTTAGTAATTAGAGTTTACCTTATAGTAATTATGATTAATTAATGTGAATACCGATTGACCTAGAGTTTAGACGACTGGCCTCGTGCACGTATGTTAATAATATGCTAGCTAGGACTTATAATTTAGTATATTACGTAATTAGTTTTGTAACATATTATTGGCATTTTGTTGCCTTGATCTACACGATAACTGAGGATATGACACATGTACGTCTTAGCTGCGTGCACACACGACCCTGTTAGTTGACCAGTCGTGACCCCCTGCGTCAGTTCCTGACTGCAGTGTAGTTATAATTCCCGTACATGGAGACCTAGATGATTACCCACATCAGACGTGTCCTAAAAATAAGTAGGATACTTGGTACCCATGTGTTAGAGGTGCGACTTAGCACCTACACGAATCCAAGCTGTGACCGTGATTGTAACATGTGAGAATTTATACCATAGAATAAATTATAAAATATTGTGGGCTAGTAGACTAAGTATACCCTAACCCCCTTGACCCGTGACTAATTAACCCTAGCCATCATATTTAATTAAAATATTTAATTGGTATCTGCGTAACTCGTGATATTGCGTAAGTCGTACTTGTGTACGTAATTAGCATAGTGTAATATAGTGATTAATATTTATTGTTATTTATTCGTAGGCATCCAAGACGATACTACCTTGGCTGTTGGTTCTGGATCTTTACTTGTGCACACCAGAGTTCCAGGCAAGTATACCTTGCCTTGTTGTACTGTTTAAATTCAGATATTATCTAGTTGTATATTTTAATATTTTAATATTATATAACTGTGCGCGTCCGAGAAAGACTCGGGTGCAGTCAACGAAGGCGTTGATGTTAGGACTTGTGTCTAACCTAGTATCTAGTAGACGCACCTAAAGTTATGGAGTTATCGGTATGACTCCCCATGCCTTGACACGTATCATTGCACGTCACAGAGTGAGTTCAGGTAGGGATGTGTGCATCATATTCGACTGGCCATCGGTGTGAGCAGCACGTGTGATGGTATTTAACTTAGTTGTATATTTCTTTAGCGACATGCATTATAGTACGAGATGTCTACGTCGTGTTCGCGACTTGTACATTGGCATTGGACGGGGAAGACAATTAGTAGGCGTATGGGACAGACATTTAGCTGCCGTAGTTTCAAAGTAAACTACGGGGCCGTGAACCTCAGTCTTACACAGTTATGGGCTATGTGTTATCCGGTTATGGGCTCATGTTACCCGATTATGGGTGTATATGCTTGTCGATACATCCGACAGAGGTTACTAGTTGCGCTCTATCATAATCGGTGATGTAGTCAGCATATACTCCTGGCATCCAGTTTACAGCTATTGCCAGGTACTTAGCCTCTGGCTAGACACTACGCTTTATACCTTTCACCTACCCATATGTACCAGGGATATCTTCAAAGTATATTTTACTTAGCTGGTTAGATCACCCTCGAGTTTACATAGTATTTATTTATGGTATGTATTTTTGTATCTTGTTACGTCCCTCTGAGAACCTGGTTCCCTTCCAAATCCGGATGAGCACTTGTACCCGACCATCTACGGAGCAGGAGTAGAGACAGGATTCGTGACTGAGGACTTTGAGGCATTTTCAGAGGAGTTCCCGTAATTTGGGTACGAAGTTGTTTTGGACTAGAGCATTCTTATTTAGCTAGTTGATACTCTAGTCTAGTTATCTTACTTCTTTCTGCACTTTTATTCCATTATTGTATTTCAGTGGGTTTGTCTCCATCAGACTATTTCAGATGTATTATGGATATTCAGACTCTTATATTTCATTTACCAGCATTTGTTTCCATTATTATTATATTATATTATGTGGATGATATTAGAGATTTACTTGCAGTATATTAGCATATTAGACTTGTTAGTATTTTAGGACATCGTAGTACGCTTTGTCGGATCCATTAAATTGGATAATCCCTCGGAGTCGTATTAGCTGGCCATTACGACGTGTCCTGGTCCCGTGTATTTTGGGACTGGGGCATGACATGGTTTTAGTGGTGGCCCATGTAGGTCCTGTTTATCGCTTGTAGTATGGTATCATGCCCAGTGAGCCTGCGGTAGGATAAAAATTATTAGATCTCATCCACTTTGATTACCGCCCTTGAACCTTCTTCATATTTGATTATTTGAATATCTGCATCATGTTTGTTATTTCCATACTCTTTTAATGAAGTTCTATCTCTTGCAGTGATATGAACCTACGCAGTGGACGTGAGGCATATGGTGCCATAGTGCCATCCGCCATCGCTCCGAGAGAGGAGACGTCCCAGGGACCACCCGGAGAGCAGCCACCACCACAGGCCCCGGTGATCCCACAGGCCCCGCTAATACATTGGCACCAGACTTCTCTTGACGACTAGACACATCAGTCGGAGGGCCAGACTTCTCAGACTGTCCCGATGCAGCACTTCGAGGGCCAAAATTTGAGGGCTACACCAATGTTGCAGTCCGGGAGACCGACATCTGAGGAGACACCTACGATGCAGCCAGCGGTCCCACTGCCACCACCTCGACCCTTTCCACCCCAGATGCCACATCCGGAGGTATAGTCATAGATGTTCCAATTCTTCCAAACCATGATGCAGGCGCAGTGGCATCAGACCAAGACAATAAGACAGAGCTTGATGGCAGTTCTGGAGAGGACACCTGCCCCAACACCCGCACCAGTGCCTATAGCTGTTCAGACAGCTGGTACTGTTCGAATATTTTGCCAGATGGGCCCGGATACTTTTTCGGGCAGTGAGACTGCAGAGAAGATCTCCAATTGGGTCACCAATACGGGGATACTACTAGAGGCTTCTCAGCTACATCTAGACCTTTGGATGATCGCAGTGAGGGCCCAACTGAAAGGCAACGTCCATCACTGGTGGGACTCTATAGAGTGCAGCGTCGACAAGACATAGATATGGGACCAGTTCTTAGAGTACTTCAATACGAAGTATTTCCCGGCAACGGTCAGGAATGCCTTATACTCCCAGTTCTTGTACCTTGAGCAAGGGAATATGATCGTAGACGTATACGGCATGGAGTTTAGTCGACTTAGCAGATTTGGTGCCGCCTTGATACCCAACAATCTGGAGAAGGCCAGAAGATTCTATCATGGACTGACATACGAGCTACAGAGGTACACCACCACCCAGGCGAGGATCTCTTACGAGGAAGTTTTGTCAGAGGCTAGGATCTAGGAGGCTATTGGCAAAGGATAGAGACGTTCCAGTATAGCTGCACCAGCTAAGACAGCCAGGAGCAGGAGGACCGATCTGTCATTCAGGAGTGCAGACGCAGCAGAAGATGGTGTCGTATCAACAAAGAGAGCTACCGACATATCACTTTTGCATAAAGAAGGGACATATTCAGAAAAATTACAGAAGAAGATTAGGACTGTATTTGAGGTACGGATCAAACCAACACCAAGCTCAGAAGTGTTCCCAGTACGTCAATAGAGCCCAAAAAATAGGGCAAAGGCCATCTCCACCAGTCCTAGGTATGTCCGTAGCATTGTTTGATGAGTTATAGCTTATTATGTGTTTATTTTAATTTTGAGGACAAAATTCTTATAAGTTTGGTATATTGTAAAACCCCTTGACCAAATTTAGGTCTACTTAGCTTAGATAGAGAGACTAGGGTTAATTTGGAGCCAATTAGAATTAGAACTAGAACACAGTATTTTAGATTTATTGTACAATATTTGTATTCCTTAGTGCACCTTACCGTTGCTTCGATATTTGGAGCACTACGCTAGCATTTGCTTCCAAACAAATTTTACACACTTTTCCTAGTCGTGCTACCCTTCCATTTTGACCTTTGTGTAACTCATAAATACCCTCTCTTATGCTTTATTTTAGTCGAATAATATTCGTTACAAACGTCCGTTCTTGAATTCAAATAAATCTAACTTTGCATCTTTGTCCGTTCCAATTGAAATTAGAGACATAATCTCAGTCAATTTTGTACAACCCAAATTATGACAATATTCTATTCTGAGTCTACTACGTCCATGACACTTGTGTCCCACCCAATTTTAATCCCATGTACTTTTAATTAATTAAAGAGCACCTATTATACTAATTTTAATTAAATTGGTGTAAGGACCCGACCTCAACCAAAACTAGACCCAACTCCAACCCAAACCTCCACTCACACCCTCAAGGTTCATACTAAATACCACACACCATTTTAGCCCACTATATCACACCAAATATGGTGGTTTGCCTCGTCTAATCCCAAATTTTATTAAGTGTACAATTTTCCAATTGTTAAAGGACTTTTATGCAAATATGCAATGAGGTGTCCACCCCTCATTGGACCCAACACATGAAGAACCTCATCCCCCCTCTTTGACCGGTCCACCCACATATTTCCCCTCCATTTGTTATACTTCCTACAACTTTATTCCCTCATATCTCCACCCTACATTTTAAATTCCCATCATCCTAGCCACATGTTCATCATGTTGAGGCTTCCCTCAACCCTAGAAAAAGGTACTCAGTCTGTCCAAATCCCAAGGAGGACCCCCTCTCTCTCCTACATATACATACTCTCTCTCTCTCCTACATATATAACTCTCTCTCTCTCTCTCTCTCTCTCTCTCTCTCTCTCTCTCTCTCTCTCTCTCTCCAAACCATAAAAACTACCAAAACTGAAACCCTAGCTTTTCCCCAACCGGCTGCCCCTCCTTCCCCGACCACCTCTGCTCAGTTCCACTGCCTCAGTCACCGTCCCCACCGCCTGACCACCGACCTCGACCACTGCACAACCCGTCGACGTCAACCCAGCAGCCTCCTCCCCCACCTCCTTCTATCATCAACTCCATCATCACCAACCTGACACCATTACCCCCCTCAACCCGACCTCCTCTACCCCGTTTATCTCAGCCTACCACCATCACCCGACCGTCTCCACCACCACCAGCATCACCATCTCCACCGCCAACATCATCACCGTCTCCCCCACCATTAGTAACCACCTCCACCGTCGTCACCATCATCACCAACACCACCATCACCGCCATCACCAACATCAACAACACCATCACCAGCAACCCGACTCCCCCTCCACGCACCTCCGCCACCTTAGCCACCCTCGATACTGCCACCTTAGCCACCGTCACCCCCCCTCATCTTCTCTACCACCATCAATAACCATCTCTACCGCCGCCGTCGTCACTATTCCCCCCGACATCACTGGCCCAATCACCATCAATAACACCATCATCATCATCCCCAGTCATCCCCACCACCACAACTGTGACCCGCCCACCCCCACCACCGCCTTAGCTACCGTCCCGCCACTGCCAGCACTCACCGCCACACCACGACCACCCTGTCAGTGCCGCTGCAGCTGTTGTCGAAGCTGTTGTTATTACTTGCTGCTGTGACCCGCACCACCCTGTGGCCACTGTAGCCTCTGTAGTTGTTGTACATGCCGGAGTTCGACTATTCTCGAGCAACGAGCCGCGGACATACACTCCCGGACACGAATCGGATAGGTATACGTACTTTTCTCTCTATGTCGTGTATGAATACGTCAATATATTTGAATTACGTGTGTGTTTATTTATTAGAATAATATTACTATTGTTGAATACCTTATTGTATTTAGGTGTACATAGGTAGGACAGTAATTAGAGTTTACCTCATAGTAATTCTGTTTAATTAATGTAATACCTAAAGTTTAGATGACTGGCCTCGTGCACGTATGGTGATAATCTGCTAGCTAGGACTTATAATTTAGTATATTACGTAATTAGTTTCGTAATGTATTGTTGGTATTTCGTTATCTTGATCTACACTATAACTGAGGATATGACACGTGTATGTGTTAGCTGCGTACACACGCGACCCTGTTAGTTGACCGGTCGTGACCCCGTGCGTCAGTTCTGGACTGCAGTATAGTTATAATTCCCATGCATGGAGACCTAGATAACTACCCACATCAGACGTGTCCTGAAAATAAGTAGGATACTTGGTACCCATGTGTTAGAGGTGCGACTTAGCACCTACACGAATCCGAGCTGTGACCGTGATTGTAACATATGAGAATTTATACCATAGAATGACTTATAAAATGCTATGGGTGTCACGCCCCGATCTTCCGCAGGCAATCGGCCGTTCCCGCTAGGCGGGAATCACCCTCGCCAGTGCTCCCGCGGAACGATCGCTTAACCCATCCGGGCGTGATGCCGTACGAGCGTGATCCACGCCCGTGCAAGGCCATAGCTCATTGGCTGGCGACAAGAGTTCTAAGCCACAGAGTCGCACAGATTGTCCGAGTGCAGCGGAGTTTAGGAACGCATAGCGATTTGGTAACAGGTTCACTGAGTCGACAAATATAACGGAAGCATAGAAACACAAGTTGAAGTAAAGCAAGTTCTTTTATTGATATAAACTTGTGTTACAGGCGGCGTATAGCCGAGATTACAAGTCGCTCAAGCCTCTCTCTCTGTAACAGTAAAAGCGTGCCAAGTGACTACAACCGTAGAATGATTGTACAGGCGATGTTCACAACTTATGTCTTATATATGTGCTTCAGTCCCGGACGCACCGTTGCAAGGCTTCAGAGGGAAACTCCTGGCCTTAGCACGTACGTTGGAGGCATCCGCACCGAATGAGGTTCTCCCGTACCCTGCATACAAACTGGTGGATTATCAGTACATTGAATGCACTGGTGGGAAAGCTACTCGTCCGCTCGACAAATCCAAACACGTAATACAGGTTCCGTGCACAACTATTAAGTTATCTTTCTAGTTGCCTTAGGATCAGTTTCATGCAAACATTGAATAGCCTAACGTGTCGGGCAGTGCACCGTGCGATATTTGAGGGAACACGGCGAGACTTACCAACATACCATTTATCCTTCCTTGTCCAAGGCAAACATTATTAATTTAAGCAGGGGCATGTATAAACATTCAGGAGGCATAGCATATACAAACACGAGTACTTAATTCAAGATCGTTCAGGTGTTCAGTTTATTTGTTTCATGCGATACAGTATCTCGCACGCGGATAGCCGCTAAGCGAGGATGAATTGTTTATCTTTCGTTTACAAGCAAGCATGCAACAAGTTAAGTACAAGGTGATCACTGGCGTATGCCATAATGGACACTAGTCTGTGACGAAGATGGTTTGCTATGTGCAAGAACGTTAGGCGCCGTATACCACCCTGTCCTAGTACATGAGACTAAACGTTAGTTCCGTCCGGAGCCAGAACGGTGCCAGTGCCCCAGCAGCCGCCCGCAGGAACTATACCTTGTGCACAAGTTGTCCGTGATCGAACAATAACATTCATTCGCCCGAAGGCTACGTGATTATCACCCGTAGGCTACGTGCGCCCGTAGGACA
This sequence comes from Iris macrosiphon, assembly GCA_036927795.1. Taxonomy (NCBI): domain Eukaryota; kingdom Viridiplantae; phylum Streptophyta; class Magnoliopsida; order Asparagales; family Iridaceae; genus Iris; species Iris macrosiphon. Next base: position 52,267,170 of record JAYESA010000016.1, on the reverse strand, counting down.
CGTGACTATCGCCCGTAGGCTACGTGAATATCGCCCGTAGGCTACGTGCGCCCGTAGGCTACGTGATTATCGCCCGGAGGCTACGTGAGTACAAGACAAGCAGTAGCATGATTCATTTATATTGCATCTACGTTCCATTCATGCGTTCAGGATTGCTTAACATTGCACAATATAATAACATTATACATTCATAAGCAGACAAGCATGCGTTTCTAAGGGACACAAGTAAACACGATTGCTCGGACCCGAAGGTAAGCCGAGAGATGAAACCGTTAGGGACTTAGCATGCGAGGGTCTGAACATATATAAGCAGTATTTCATTTCCATATTCTAGCAAGCAATACAAGTTGGGATTATTCCCTTAGCTAGGTGCGTTGGATTCATTAGCATGCAGGGGGTGAATCACCTAGCGACTAGCATAAAATATTCTAGATTTTATGTGTGCTGGCTAAGCAAAGACAAGTTCACCGTAGCCACCCACCTTAGCGATAATTCGCCTCGGTAGAACGATACGTCTGAGCGAGCCTCTGAAAGTCCAAGCCGGATTCCTATAGGGGCAAGTCTGGATATCCTTTGCTTCTCCTTTGAGGCAAAGCGGGTCGGGACAGCTGCACGATTGCCGATTAAGACGGCAGTCCGCTTGAGCGGAACGGGGTGTTACATCCTACCCAACTTAGAAAAAGTCTCGTCCTCGAGACTTACTAAGGACAAGCAGTAATCTAGGGTTGAGGCAATCCTAGACAAGTCGTTGCTCTTGTTCATTTGGATATTCACTTGCACAAGCGTCGAAATCAGCATATCGCTTAGACTGGATCGTGCGCACCTTCGACATGCATTTCTAGTATGAGCACGTCAACCAGCTTAGTGATAGCGAAGTCTCAGCACTCGAGTTTCACCTTTTTCTTAAGTCTTGGATGGTGCACTAGTTCAAGGCGTCCCTCGAATAGATGCATTCAACCAAACTTAGGGTTAGTAAAAATCGAACAAGCTACTAGCGATACTCTCAAGGGTTCGCACAGGTTGGCACAAAGGCCACTCGCAGCATACAACCAGACAAGCAATCATATCATTCAAAATGCATTTGAAAATATTTAGACTTATTGTTGGAACATCCCATCGAGGCATTGAGAGAGAGCGTGCACATAACCCACGAATGAGCTTTCGAAACAGAGATGTCGAATCGAAGTCCAAAGGCGTAGAAGCCAGGCTCTGATACCAACATGTCACGCCCCGATCTCCCGCAGGCAATCGGTCGTTCCCGCTAGGCGGGAATCACCCTCGCCAGCGCTCCCGCGGAACGATCGCTTAACCCATCCGGCGTGATGCCGCACGAGCGTGATCCACGCTCGTGCAAGGCCATGGCTCATTGGCTGGCGATAAGAGTTCTAAGCCACAGAGTCGCACAGATTGTCCGAGTGCAGCGGAGTTTAGGAACGCATAGCGATTTGGTAACAGGTTCACTGAGTCGACAAATATAGCGGAAGCATAGAAACACAAGTTGAAGTAAAGCAAGTTCTTTTATTGATATAAACTTGTGTTACAGGCGGCGTATAGCCGAGATTACAAGTCGCTCAAGCCTCTCTCTCTGTAACAGTAAAAGCGTGCCAAGTGGCTACAACTGTGGAATGATTGTACAGGCGATGTTCACAACTTATGTCTTGTATATGTGCTTCAGTCCCGGACGCACCGTTGCAAGGCTTCAGAGGGAAACTCCTGGCCTTAGCACGTACGTTGGAGGCATCCGCACCGAACGAGGTTCTTCCGCACCCTGCATACAAACTGGTGGATTATCAGTACATTGAATGCACTGGTGGAGAAGCTACTCGCCCGCTCGACAAATCCAAACACGTAATAGCACAACTATTAAGTTGTCTTTCTAGTTGCCTTAGGATCAGTTTTATGCAAACATTGAATAGCCTAACGTGTCGGACAGTACGCCGTGCGATGTTTGAGGGAACACGGCAAGACTTACCAACATACCATTTATCCTTCCCTGTCCAAGGCAAACATTGTTAATTTAAGCAGGGGCATATATAAACATTCAGGAGGCATAGCATATACAAACACGAGTACTTAATTCAAGATCGTTCAGGTGTTCAATTTATTTGTTTCATGCGATACAGTATCTCGCACGCGGATAGCCGCTAAGCGAGGATGAATTATTTATCTTTCGTTTACAAGCAAGCATGCAACAAGTTAAGTACAAGGTGATCACTGGCGTATGCCATAATGGACACTAGTCTATGACGAAGATGGTTTGCTACGTGCAAGAACGTTAGGCACCGCATACCACCCTGTCCTAGTACGTGAGACTAAATGTTAGTTCCGTCTGGAGCCGGAACGGTGCCAGTGCCCCAGCAGCCGCCCGCAGGAACTATACCTTGTGCACAAGTTGTCCGTGATCGAATAATAACATTCATTCGCCCGAAGGCTATGTGATTATCACCCGTAGGCTACGTGCGCCCGTAGGCTACGTGACTATCGCCCGTAGGCTACGTGAATATCGCCCGTAGGCTACGTGCGCCCGTAGGCTACGTGCGCCCGTAGGCTACGTGATTATCGCCCGGAGGCTACGTGAGTACAAGACAAGCAGTAGCATGATTCATTTATATTGCATCTACGTTCCATTCATGCGTTCAGGATTGCTTAACATTGCATAATATAATAACGTTAGACATTCATAAGTAGACAAGCATGCGTTTCTAAGGGACACAAGTAAACACGATTGCTCGGACCCGAAGGTAAGCCGAGAGATAAAACCGTTAGGGACTTAGCATACGAGGGTCTGAACATATATAAGCAGTATTTCATTTCCATGTTCTAGCAAGCAATACAAGTTGGGATTATTCCCTTAGCTAGGTGCGTTGGATTTATTAGCATGCAGGGGGTGAATCACCTAGCGACTAGCATGAAATATTCCAGATTTTATGTGTGCTGACTAAGCAAAGACAAGTTCACCGTAGCCACCCACCTTAGCGATAATTCGCCTCGGTAGAGCGATACGTCTGAGCGAGCCTCTGAAAGTCCAAACCGGATTCCTATAGGGGCAAGTCTGGATATCCTTTGCTTCTCCTTTGAGGCAAAGCGGGTCGGGACAGCTGCACGATTGCCGATTAAGACGGCAGTCCACTTGAGTGAAACGGGGTGTTATAATGGGCTAGTAGACTAAGTGTACCCCTAACCCCCTTGACCCGTGACTAGTCAACCCTAGCCATCGTATTTAATTAAAATTTTTAATTGGTATCTGCGTAACTCATGATATTGCATAATTCGTACTTGTGTACATAATTAACATAGTGTAATGTAGTGATGAATATATATTGTTATTTATTCATAGGCATCCAAGACGATACTACCTTGGCTGTTGGTTTTGGATCTTTACTTGTGCACACATGAGTTTCAGGCAAGTATACCTCGTCTTATTGTACTATTTAAATTCAGATATTATCTAGTTGCATGTTTTAATATTTTAATATTATATAACTGTGCATGTCCGAGAAAGACACGGGTGCAATCAACGAAGGCGTTGACGTTAGGACTTGTGTCTAACCTAGTGTCTAGTGGACGCACCTAAAGTTGTAGAGTTATCGGTATGACTCCCCAGGCCTTGACATGTATCATTGCACGTCACAGAGTGAGTTCATGTAGGGACACGTGCGTCATATTTGACTGGCCATCGGTGTGAGCAGCACAAGTGACGGTATTTAGCTTAGTTGTATATTTCTTTAGCGACTTGTATTATAGTACGAGATGTCCACATCGTGTTTGTGACTTGTACATTAGCATTGGGCGGAAAAGATAATTAGTAGGTGTATGGGACAGACATTTGGCTGCCGTAGTTTCAGAGTAAACTACGGGACCGTGAACCTCAGTGTTACCCGGTTATGGGCCATGTGTTACCCGATTATGGGCTCAGGTTACCTGGTTATGGGCGTATATGCTTGTCGATACATCCGACAGAGGTTACTAGCTGCGCACTATCATGATAGGTGATGTAGTCAGCATATACTCCTGGCATCCAGTTTACATCTATTGCCAGGTACTTAGCCTCTGGCTCGATGCTACGCTTTATACCTTTCACCTACCCATACGTACCAGGGTTGTCTTCAAAGTGCATTTTACTTAGCTGGTTAGATAACCCTCGAGTTTACACAGTATTTATTAATGGCATGTATTTTTGTATCTTGTTACGTCCTTCTGAGGACCTGGTTCCCTTCCAGATCCGGACGAGCACTTGTACCCGACCATCTACAGAGCAGGAGTAGAGATAGGATTCGTGACTGAGGACTTCGAGGCATTTCCAGAGGAGTTCCCATGATTTGGGTATGCTGCTGTTTCGGACAAGAGCATTCTTATCTAGCTAGTTGATACTCTAGTCTAGTTATTTTACTTCTTTCTGCACTTTTATTCCATTGCTATATTTCAGTCGGTTTGTCCCTATCAGACTATTTCAGATGTATTATGGATATTCAGACTCTTGTATTCCATTTACCAGCATTTGTTTTCGTTATTATTATATTGTATTATGTGGATGAGATTAGACGTTTACCTACAGTATGTTAGCATATTAGACTTATTAGTATTTTAGGACAACGTAGTACGCTTCGTCGGATCCATTAAATTGGGTAATCCCTCGGAGTCATATTAGTTGGCCATTGCCATGTGGCCTGGTCCCGTGTATTTTGGGACTGGGGCATGACACCACCCCTAGAGGAGTGAGGGAGATACTCAGACCTCTTCCGAATGAGACCGTTGTCTCTTTCTTCCTCTACACCTTCCACAGTAGCCACATCTACCATTCTTCAAGAGAAAGGCAGGATCTACAGAGCCAGAACAACCAGTAATTAATTTTAATCGTAGGATTGAGAGTTGAAGCTAGAAAATCTTATTTCTTATGAAATTATGAAACGATATACCAGAGGGAGGCAGTGTAGGTTGTGGCTTGTCCAGCATCATCAGAGCCTTCCCCATGGCATCTAGGTCATCCACAGATATGTGCTCTAAAGGGGTATAAGGTTCCATTAAGGTCGCATCCAAACCTGGAGCTCTTGAAGACTCAGGTGCAGGTTCAGCATCAGACTCGGAAGGAGTGGCCTCATCTTTCTTCTCGGCGTAAGAGACCACTAAGGCAGCTGCCCATTGGGGATGGTCCATCTTCGATGTTTACTGCACATTGTCAAATAGACCAGAAGAAAGGTATTTATAGAGAGGACCAGAAAGAATCAAACTAAGGGGTTCTACAGGTACCACCATCGCATTTAGAGGGGGGGTCTGGTCCTACCTCCTCGCTCACTATCCCTTTTGTAAGGGACTTCGACTTCGTCGCAGGTCCCGTCTCTGGGACCACCTCAGTCCTCGCCTTCTTGGAATAGCAAGCAAAATGTGTCTCGACTTTGATTTTTGCTTAGTAGGCAGAGGATCGTCGGAAGAAGATGTTCCCTCTTCCCCGGTTGACTGGTCCAGCTCCACGATCAGAGGTCTAACAACTCCCTTACCTTTCTTGGGCGTCCTACGCGCCCTTGCTTTAGGAGGCATCCACATAGTGCCTCTGATATAACTCCTCTCCGGGTTGAAGTTAGCCGACGAGGAATTAACCGTGCAATAATACTTTGTTATTGTGTACAATATTCTGGGCACAACGATGGCCGACGATAATTGAAATCGAGCTTAAGTGCCAGTGGCACTATAGTAACTCTATGTTCGGGCCCCATTGATTATCTGACATTCTATTTGATGGAAGCACTCGGATGACCCAATAGAAGTTGAGTGTAGCCAAACTGACGAGCGAATCGGCTGGGTAGATAAGGCTCCACAAAAATAGCATCTTTGTTCTGGAATACTAAGTGGGAGAAACGAATGGCTCGGAGCCTGCGAAAGAGCCTCTCAGGAAAATTTTGAGACCCCTCCCCCCGGCCATCCTGATGAACCATATTCCTCTCCTCATCCATGAACTCCAGTGAAGGAACTCCAGCTAGTCATGAAGGAGAGCTCTCTCCTACAAGCGGGGACTGTTTCATATTTCCACTTCATGTCCCGATACTTGTGGATCAGGGCATCGGTAGCCACTATGTTGTCATCAATCCCAGGGCTCATCAGGGACCCGTGATGGAGGAGAAGACAACCCATCAGGTATTGGTAAGGGAGCTCGACTCTGTTAAAATGCCTCTTACCAGGATGGTCCTCCACCTTCTCAGCAAAGTTTCGGAGACCCGATGGATGCCTAATACCATGGCCGGTAGAAGGGACAACTTATGGCCGAAATCTAACTTTACGGCCAGAAGGATGAGGGCGTGGCTGATCCTCTCTATTGTCCCAGACCCGCCCGGGACTATGTAGTTGTGCAACCATAGCATCAGGTATCCCGCTAGCATGGCCTTAGCGGATAACCTATGGGTATCTATGTAGAAATAGCTAAGTTCCTCTTCGAGGTCACCTAGTTCGTCAACAGGTTCATCCCCTTCCTTCGAGGAACCCTCAACGCCTTCACCCTCAGCTTCAGCCAGTTTCTTTAGTGCCCGAATTGAATCAGCCACTTCTTGCTCAAATCGTGGCACCCGAACAGGAACTCTAGAAGACTCCTTCGGCTCCAGAAAGAGGTGGCAGGTCCAAGTTGTAATATGAGGGGAAAACCCCTCAGAGGACTTCTTCTTCTTAGACGTATGCTGAGAAATATCGTGGTGGCATAGCAATTCCTGGTACACCGCTAGGATCTCTGGGTTTTCGGCTTCTAATTCTCTGAGTTTTTTATTGCTCAGGGTATACTCTTCGTAGGGTTCTTCGCCCCAAGGGTGTCTGGAGACGGTATGCACCTCATCCAAGGCCAGCCCATTTCGCCGCCAGGTGCAAAGAAAGTCCCCATGTGAAGGTTGTATAATTCCATCTAGGCTACGAAGAGGGGGAGGTTTATCTCCAAACCATGACACTAACCCCTTACGACAAAAAATAAATTGGCGGCCCTGAGCTCCCGTTCGTACTTATTCAGAATTCATAGAGTCAAACAATACCAAAAATGGCTATAATGTGCCCAGCTAAGAGCCCGCAACTGTCTCGTGGTATAGGTACCCTTCTTGGCAACTTGATGAAGGAAGGTGCCGGACGCATATATGCTAAGGTTCGGTCCCAGTTTATTTTCGACAAGACCGGGCTTCAATCCAAGCAAAGAGTATGAGGGTGACTCCTTTGTGCTGTAAAACTCTCTTTTGTTCTTGTTGATCCCACACTGGACATTGCCAAGGAGAGCCTCCTAAGGCTCAGGGGTTAAGTTCCAGTCCATCCGTCGTGGACCCATCATCACCATCAGGTCCGACAGAGGTAGGTGAGGTTCAAAAGAAGGAAATGTCATCTTCGTCTCGCTGAAGATAAAATACTATCTCACCCTGGTCGTTCCCATCTCGAACTGAGAAGACTCCAGGGCATCCACAAACAGAAAGTATGGCTTCTTAAAAAAGTGCTTCTCATCTTTAGTGAGGATATCCCCCGAGTTTATCTAGCTCAACAAGAAGGAAGGCGTCTGCTCAGCGATCTTCTGTTGACGTTCAGGCAGAATATCCTTGTCAGTCTGGGTCTTAACGGCCTCAATCAGGTCCCCAAGGTTCATATTCAATAGAAGCAGACCGTAACCAAGGACCAGGTCACCAGAGGGTACGGTGGGCAAAGTCACTACAAAAACCACTAAGGAGCTTGGTCAGAATCATTGAGAGGAGTATCGATGTTCCAAAGTGATATACTCTTACGGCTGACTTACTTATGCTGCAGAGCCAAGCCATGCGGCAAGTTGTTTATGCGGCATGTCCACTCATGCAGCTGAGTCAACCTATGAGGCTGAGTCACCCATGCGATCGAGTCATCCATGAGGCAGGATTGTTTATGTAGCATGGTCACTCATGCTGCTGAGCCAACCCATGTGACCGAGTAACCTATGCGGTCGAGTTACCCATGCGACATGGTTGTTTATGCGGCTAGGCTACCCATGCGACTGGGAGAAGTTGGCTCATAGACTCATCCATGCGTCTAACTGTGCACATGTGTCTCTGTGTTCAGAACTCTACTTCGTCTTCCCTAAATGACCTACCCTTAATCGATGATTGAACATCGTTAAAAAATGGAGGAGGGTTAGCTTCACCAGCGTGACCCTTCCCCTTGGTCTTGCCCATTCCTTTCGGGGCCTTCTTGGCAGCAGCGACAGAGAAGGAAGCTTGGGAAGCCATGGCAGTAAGAAAGAAGAAGATAAGAAAGCTTGAAAGACTTGAGGGTTTCTAAAAGGGTTCTCTCTCTCCTCAGACCCCCTTATATAGGCTAAGATATGTGGCTTGGGGGAAATAATAGCGGCTATTCAAATCCCGATTTGCCTCGATCTACGTATAGGCAAATGATGATGGTGACTCCTCGTTTGTTGAGCCGCTTTATCTTCTCTGAATTATCGCCTTAGAGTCTGAACCGAAAAGATAGCACATAATCCTAAGAAATCTCCTCGGAGAGCAAGCCAAATCTCGGCATTTAATGATCTGACAACCTGGTAGAAGCGCCTATGCGGCAACATATCTATGCGGCATGTCCCTTATATGCGGCCAAAAGTGCTCGAACATGCTTCTAGTTCAAAGTATTATGAACTTGTCATTTTGAAAACTTTAAAGGGACTCTTGTAGAAGCATAAAAATTATGCAGGACCCATAGAGCCCATGCACTCTCAAAATAAAAGTAGGTCGCAGAGGAGCCACATAAAGCACATGCCTCCGAAGGGCTCACCCAGCCTGTAAAGCATCCATGCGGCCCGAACAACCAAGGAATTAGAGGCCGCATAAGAAGACCCCATGTGGCCTGAACAAGCACGAAGTAAGTATAGTGCCCCACTCCTAGCGGTGCACTATATAAGGCTTTTGGCTCGATTGACTCAGTCAGAATTGAGTATGGAAAAACTTTACGGCAGAATCGATCACGGACAAAGCAATAAACCTTTCCAATTGACGGATCAGCTTCTGTTGGAATGAGTTTAATAGTTTTCGTTGGATTTTTGGTTGACTTTCTTGGATTTTGCTACTTGATTTTGATGAATACGTTTTTATGATTAGTTTTCGATGATTGATTGTTTAGCCCATTTTTATCGATTGTATGCATTCATTCTAGAGAACTCTGAGAGAAATAAAAATGGTAGTCTAACCAAATATTGGTGCCAATGCAAATAGACGCGTGACCGAAGCCTGAGCGAGCAAGCGTCATTTTCTCTCAGTATTCTCTATTTGGTGAGCGGTTATGTCCCTTATTCTCACTCCTCCATGCCAATAATCAATAATGTTCTCTTGTAACCTTGCTAAGTCTAATGATGGATAAAGACACTAATGCCACAAGTTTTATACCACTATTATAAATTAATGGAATTGCATTGATAAGAGGGAAGTTCAATTATGTAATACAAAAAAGGATATAATCATTGTGTCATGGTTTGGTGCCATAACTTAGCGGTAAATTGGAGTCTATGGACTACCAATCGAATCAAATGAATAAGTATGATGAAATAAGAATGGAAAAATGTGCATTGTTGCTCTAAATATTTTAATACCTTATACTGCTATTTATGCTTATCATATAGTCGTAGATGTATTGTATGGTTATGGACAACTTGTGCATAAGGTAGTAAATTTTTTTGAACGGAACCTGGGACACTGGGGACCATTCGGCCCGGGGGAAATAGTTGCACTTTGGTAGCACCGGGTATAAGCGAGACATACATTGAGGCTTTCTACCTGTTTTGAATGGCGTATCGCATGCCCATCAAAGTCCTATACGTCATGTCCATTTTGGTTCTAAACAACAAATGACCCAGTGGGAATGAGTTGCATAATAATGATGTCTTATGCAGGGGCGATAAGAACAATTCTGTAAATTATACATGAAAGGCCATTGGCCAAGGTAAGGATTCTATATATGCAAAGCTTATATATATTTTACTACTTGAACTGTTACATATAAATTATTGCCTATTGAAATATTGCATTTATAATATTGCCTATTAAACTGTTGTCTTGACTAAGAAGTGTTGGCTTAGGTGAGTGGACCATTTCTGCTTACCAGTACAAGTTAAGTACTGACCTACGTCTCTGTGGGAAGACCAGGTAACCGAGGTACCGGGGGCGCTCCAGGAAATTAAAGCTTTCATTGCAGTCTTTTCAAGCTTCTTCCTATTTTTAAAGTATTTCAAAAATTTCTAGTAGTTGCTCTCAAGTTTCCAAGAAGTAATAAAGTGGCATAAATATGGGATAAGAATATTATTTTATGCCATCCTATCAGTCTTTCTTTTATGCAAAGCTATATAAGCTGTTCAGGTGTCACGCCCCAGTCCCAAAAATACGTAGGACTAGGACACGTAAGTATGTCAGCCGCATGGATATGGCAACTCCAATATATGGAAACCAAATACACACGTACGCTGTAATATGAATATCAAATCCACAAGTGGCATAACTGTAATACAAGTCACAGGGTAAAATCTAAATCTCATCCACCAAAATCATATAGAAATAAATAAACAGTATCGATGAAACTAGATCTCAATAAGAAGTATCTAGGATGATAGTTGGATGGAAATAAATCCACTACCAACTCGAATAGGAAAGGTAAATACAATATAAGTACAACACAATCAAACCCAATATAAGTATACCAGTTATCGATCACGGCTCGAAGAGAAGACATCCACTAAGCATATACAACCATCCAAATCTGTGCTCCTGCAAATACTCAAGAACAGATACACCTGACAGCGGACCAGGTCCTCAGAGGGATGTAACAAGATACAGAAAATACGAGCCAACTTGAATACAGTAAACATGCATATAATTTGAAAATAAATAAGTACGCTGTACAAGACAATCTATATGAATGCAAATGAGGACAACTTTTTAACGTATGGGCAAGGGTAGTCTACTCGATCTAAGCCTCACAACTCACACACCCGTCTAGAACATCAGAAATCGACATACCTCTGGGGTAGCGACCAGCGCGACTCTACAGAAATCGACATACCTCTGGGGTAGCGACCAGCGCAACACACGCCCATAGTGCGAACTATATACTATGGTTTACCAGAGTGGTTAAAAGCCCATACGCCTAATGATTGTCCTCCCATGATACTAGGTGCCATGTGTGTGTCAACATATCTAATACATAGTAATGACTGGAGAAAAACTACACATGCAAGAACTATACAGAAATGAAATAAAAAAAAGAAATATAAATAGCATGTAAAGTACTGTAAACAATTTGGCAAGGTATCTTGCCTGGAGTCCTGCTGCTGGTATGAATCAGAGTCCAAGTCACAGTCCAAATAGCCTATGTATTACAAATTTATCACGTCAAAAGATAATTTATTTTAATTTATTTAATTCTGGAATAATTACTCTAAAATCCTATTTTAATCTTATTATTTTGATTTTTATGTTAATTCCTAAATTTTGTCCAAAGAAACTGAATTTTATCAACTCGAGACTCATGGCATGCAAATCGAGGCGATCTGTTGACCGAAAAGTCAACCGACACAAACTCAATTTTCATGCATGATTTCCTATAGATTTCAGCGTCAAAAACATGCTGGAATTTATGGCTCGTCCGAATTCAAATTCGTTTGGGAATTATGGCACATACAAATTTTATATTGTGCACCGATGGTTAAATTCTAACCTAAAAGTTCTACAGAATTAACAGTATATAAATACTTCGAATTAAATTCTGAGAAAAATATATGTCGATGATCTCGACATTAGCTTTCTGAAACTTTAAACGGTTCGTGATTCTGATTCCGGGTTCTCCCGAAATTGCAAAAACATCAAAATACGTCTATTTTTGGACATGCTGTGCTCTACGAATTTTCCAGAATTTAATACTAATAATTTAGAAAAACAATTTATATAATCAGAAATCTAACCTCATTATCGTTCTAACAAAAAAAACTAGGCCTCGTTTGGAGTACGGAGCTATGCGCAATGGCTTATGGAAGATGAAGGAACCCTAGATGACAATTCTCCAAAAATCGGCTGAAGAAAAACCCTAGAAATTAATATCTAAACTATTATATATATATATATAGGAGAGAGAAAGTGCAGCCGCGGCTCACAGCGCACCACGTGGCAGCCATCCGTGCAGCCCCGCCCAGATCGAACGGTCGTAGTTCGATGCGGCTCGGCTCAGCTGAGTCCGAGTCGAACTCGGTCTCGGCTCGGCTCGAGGTCGGCTCGGCTCGGCTCGCACCCACTCAGCGGTCACTGACAGGTGGGCCCGGCACTGTTCACTGCTGGAGGCTGACAGGTGGGCCCCCTGTTTGCTGACTGGGCAGAATTAATTACTTTTTGGGTTTTCTTTTTCAGAAATTAGTTTTTAATTCAGTTTTTCATAATTAACTCGAAATAAATGCTAAAAATAATTGAAAAATTCCCAAATAATTCTAGAAAATATATTTTATTATTTAGAACCTAAAATAAAATTTTGGGATATTTTTAATTAAGTTTGAACATAAAATAAATTCTTTAAAGTCCTCAAAAATTAGTGTTACTAGTTTTTAATTAACTAAAAATTATGGAAAAATCCCAATAATCTAAAATAGCCTAAAAATAATTCTAAATAAATATTTATATAAGTAAATATACTAAAAAAATTATTTTCTAATTAACTAAGATAATACTCTAAATAAATTCAACATCTATAATAAATATAATAATATAAAATATACACAAATACCTATTTTGGGTGAGGGAGTTTACATCAGGCATTTCTATTTTGGTGCTGAGAAAATTGTACTTCGTTGCAATGAATCAATAAAAGAATTATTTTTTTCCTATACAAATGTGTATTTTATAACCTGTTGTTGTGTTTGTGGAACTATTTACAAAAGATATTTGATATAATATGCATGTTCTTGCCTTGTGTAAGTGTAATTTCAGACTTGTACGATATTACATCCAGCTAGGATGAAAGGTTCTGCGGAACCGAATGCGAGGATGAATCGGTTCTCGAAACTGGGGCGTGACAAGTTGGTATCACATGAGATTCGGTTTAAAGTTCCTCAAATTTCAAAATTTGGTTTTCAAGTGAAAGTTTTCAACAATAACAATTTTCTAAGATGATTTGCTTTTCGTTAGTGCTGCATAAAATAATATTCCATACAATAAGTCTATAAATATTTTATGAGTGCTAATGGAAGTTATTTCTTTTATCGATGACTAAGGGTAATAAAGCTAAAGCGACATTATCGTCTGACCCAATAGACAAAGTAATAAAAATGTTAGAGGCGCAAAGGAAGCAGAGCGATGCACATTACAAGATGATTAAGGCACAGCATTATGAGCTTCAAGCGCAGCTAACAAACCAATTTCAAGCATGATTTGATGCGCAACAGCAACAAGTTGATAACTTGTCTCAACTGGTGGCGACATTAACTGAGAATATGAATGAGATCGAAGTGACTGCCATAAAAGAGACAGTGGTAGTAGAAGTAGAGAATACGGAATAGCCTCCAAGAAGGTGACCAACATTCAAGTTTTCTTAATTCAAAAGCTGCAATCCGTCTGAGTTCAATGGCAAGGTAGAACCAGAGAAAGTAATGGGCTTCCTAAAGACTTTGGAGGGCATCTTCCGTATGCTGGATATGTAAGGCACCAAAAGGGTAGATTATGCGGCTGTGCAGCTACGTCTCAAAGTAGAAGACTGGTGAAAGTCGAAGAGACAAGCACTATGTGGTGCCAACCAAGAAGCCAAAGTCTCTTGGGAGATATTTAAGCAGGCATTCATCGCACAGTTGATTCCACCAGCTATCTGTCACTGAAAGAAAAAAAGAGTTCGTAGCGCTCGAGCAGAGCAATATATCCGTCAGTGACTATAAAGCAGAGTTCTTAAAGTGATACGAGTTCGATGGCTACATGATACCGAATGATGAGGCAAAACGATTGCGATTCATTGAAGGTCTGAATGAAGGCTTACTGTGTTACTACCACATTTTCTAGGAAAGGGTATTTTGGTAATTTCCTATTTAAATAAATATTGTGCATGGTAAATAATTATTTGTTGTATTATTTAATTGTTGTTAGTTATTATTTAATTATTTTAGACTTATTTAGTGGACCCAACTAGTTTAGTTTGGACCCATGGACCAACATAAATTAATTAGTTAGACTTGGCCCATTTAGAAAGCCCATAGTTAAGGAGATGGATTAAATTAATTAAATGATTAGACTAGAAGCTTCCTTCCTTAATTATTTCTTCATGAGAGGCCCCAAGGGGTACATTGGATATTTTACAATTGCTTGGGGGAGGGGCTATGGCCGGCCTATTAAAGAGGGGGAGAAATTTCTCTCTCCTCTCATCTCATTCCAAATCTAGATCTAGAATTCTCCCACTACCAAATTTCCTCCATTCCCAATCCAATTCCCTACCAAATTCATTCCAAATTCTTCCCAATTCACCATTAGAGAAGGAGGAAGCAAGGATCTAGAAGAAGGAAGCAAGGATCTACAAAGAGGAGCAAGGATCTACAATTTGGAAGCAAGTTCATCTCAATTGGAGGTTTCATTGGGAATCCATCTCCCAATAGGTATAATTCAGATTTTCCCATTTAAATAGCTTCTAAATATGAGATTTAATCATGTAAAATCAACCTATATATATGTAGTACCCATAGAACTTTGTTTTGTGTTCATAGGAGACCCATGGAGAAAGTTATGGTGCTTTTTGTGTCAATTTTGTTGGAATTCTGAATTTATATTTTGTTGTGTGTGTCAATTGATCCTATAGATCAATTGAACATGAGATTTGTGTTTGAGGCTAGTGTCGTGTCCATATTGGGATACTTGTGGTTCGTATCCCAACTATTTGGTGATACGTGTCATTTGGGGGTTTTCCTCCGACACGGGGCTTTGAACATGTCGTATTTTGACACGGACACATAGATCTACTTTTGACGCTTTGATTTGTTCATAAATATTATTTGTGATTTGTTTGTGTCCTTCGGGGTGCATTTGGTTGTGTGTTGGACTCGTGTCGCATGCGTATCCTAGATCTAGTAGGATACGGTGAGATACTCTCCAATTGTGTGTATTTTTGCATAGATCTAATTAATTATGGTTCAATTCTTCATTTATAATTAGTATATATATATGGATATTAAATATTTATTTTGTGTATTTATTATAGTAATTATTGTAGCATAGATCTATATTTTGGGTGTGCTAATATAATGTACAATATAATATGTAGCTTTCTTGTATGCAAATATATATGTTACTAATTGTTAAATAATATAATTTATACATAAAATGTTTTACAAAATATATTTGTATGTTTAATTGTGTAATTATATTATTTATAATTATTATGTAATTATTTGGATATTAATGTAAATATTTTAGGTGTGCTTCTAGCCATGTAAATTATATGTTCTTTGTTAAATATTTGAAGGTATAAGTTTATGTGTATATTAATATATATATGTACATTTTTGTATTAATGGTTTATATATATATATATATATATATATATATATATATATATATATATACTGTTTTATATATTCTGTTTATATATATATATATATATATATATTGTTTATATATTCTGTTTTTATATATATAATTATATATATACAACTTGTTTTAGTGACAGTGAATTAATGACAGTAAAAAAAACTGTCATTAATTAGCCGACTAATAGCAGCCGCTGTAGCCTTCGGGCAATTAATGACAAACCTGTCATTAATTGCAGCAGCGGGAAACAGCAGCTTTTCTGCGACGCTTTTCCGCGACAGTTTAACTGTCAGCAAAAACCAAAGCAGTGGCAGTTTATTATTTGGGTTTCGGTGACAGTCCTTCGGTGACAGTCCCGACTGTCACTATTTAAACTGTTTTGATTTAATCCTATTTTATTCACTGTTTTTCAATGACGCTTTGACAGATTTAATGTATATATTATATATTATAATTGTATATATATATATGTATATATATATGTGTTTTGTGAGGAATAATAATTATAATAATATATTATGTTATTTATATAAATGTTGGGTTGTATATATATTATTTTAGGGTATATATTAATTATATTATTAGTATACTTTGTGTGAGTTCTTTTTGAATCTAATTTGATTCCTAAATTATTGTAGTTTATCTCTATATTATTTTATAGATGTCTTGTGAGGTTGACTTTGGGTTTGACCATGTTTGACTTTAGTGGACTTTAGAGTTGACCATAGTTGACTTTTACCTTAGAATTGACTTATTGACCTAGAAGTTGCCTAGTTTGACTTGTTCTCTTTCCGGGACCTTGTATTAATGTGGTATTCTATATCTAGGTCTTCGAGGCACCGAGTTAGACATTTGTGAGACTGTTCATTGGACTTCAGGCGAGTACATTCTCTGATAGTTTCTTATTTATGATATCCTCTATGTTCGTTGTATCTAGTGTAGATATACATGTTCTCTTGACACTATGGTTACACGGATTGGTATATCCGGATCTCGTCATGAGATGTTATTCCTTGGTATATGGTGTATATGGTGCAAGTATTGTTTCATTGGTTATCTTGTACATGTACAGACATCGATTCTCGGGGAGACTAGCTATCTTCTTGGGGAATCTAGTGCCATAACGTACCGTGGTTGGATCTATTATACCAGTCGGGGTGGGGAGTATTTTAGTGTAGATATGTGATCATACCCTCCTTGTGCATGTCTTGTTCCTTGTGAGTGTTGATCATACACCGCACGTATAATCAGCCAGGCCATTATACTCTTGTGCAAGTTTCTAAGCCGATCACATGTTAAAGCTAGTACTCACATACTTAGTCATTAGTATTCTTGTTCTATCAGCATATTGTTCATTATTGTATTTCTTTCCAGTACTTCCTTATTGTCTATACATTTTTTGTATCTATTTATGCATCTTGTTTATCCACAGCTACTTACTGTTACATAGTTTTTATCATTATTTGAGAACTGCTGTTAGGGTTGTACTCTGCTCCTTTCCTGACTGGATATATTTTTCCAGATGACACTGAGGAGTATCCTACCTATTATGGACCCCAGGATGTTGTGGGTTTAGATTCTGAGACCCTGGCTCAAGAGGGACTTATCCCAACTGAGACAGTTGACCCTGGAGTTGTAGCTTTATAGTTTTGTAGTATTCTTTTGTACTGGATTTGTCTCCAGCATATTTCTGTATTTTTTCTTCAGACTCATTGATGTATTATTTTAGACTCATGAGTTATATTATGACTATTCTATTCTTATCTGATTCGTGTTCATTCTATCTTAGTTCTGTGATTGAGTACACTATCTTTTGGTGGTTCATTATATTAGATAGACTTTCTAGACAGCGTTCTACCGCCGATTCTGTGGCGTAGGCTGGGCATTGTTTCCGACTAGTACCCTTACCCCGGGTGCGGGTCGTGACACGTTTTTATGGTGGCCCATACAGGTCTAGCTTCACAAGTATGTGATGTCGTGGTAGTGCGACAACTTAGTTGTACTACTGCGAGCCTGCGATAGGATATAGGATATAGGCTGAGATACTCAATCACATCTAGGAAAATTCTTTTGATTCAACTATTCTCCTTTGACGTTGATACTTGATCTCTTAAACTGTCCTTTCCTTGAATATCTTACATCTTGTGCCATATTGATTCTTTCTTTCGCTTTGTCTCAGGATGCCGCCTAAGACTAGATCACAGCAGGGAAGAGCAGCTTCTGAGAGGTCTGCGACATCCCGAGGGCCTGCACCAGTCACTTCTCCGGTGATTGGAGTGTCAACTGCTTTCGGAGGTCCACCACCCACTCAGAGGACTGTGCCAGCTGTATCTGAGGGGCTTCCACCTCCACCTCCTGTGCCAGCAGAGGCGTCACAGATGTTTACTCTGTTTCGTGAGATGCTCGAGGCACAGAGGGCTCAGTCGGAGGCACATCAGAGGCAGACCGACGTTCTACGGCAGGGCATCGAGAGTGCTCATCAGCTTGCTCGTGCTGTAGTTGAGAGAGGAGTTCCGGTCCAGCAGCAGGTTGTTCCTCAGGTTGCTCAGCTTCGGCCAGGCAACATTCAGGACTTCAAGAAACTGGAGCCTAGGGTTTTCAAAGGGACGGAGGGCATCGTCTATGCTGATGATTGGCTCGAGGACATTGAGCGTCTTATGAGGGTGTCCCGTCTTTCTGAAGATCTGAAGATTGAGGCGGTAGGACTTCAACTGTTCGACGTCGTTCGTACCTGGTTCAGGAATGAGCCGGTTCTAGTTGACGCAGGACAATCTTGGGAGGTATTCAAGGACCTTTTCAAGAAGAAGTTTTTCACTCGGATAGACAGGCTTGACTTGGGGAGACAATTTGAGAGTCTCATTCAGGGAAGCATGTATGTGGAGGAATATGCTGCGGAGTTCGGTAGGCTGAGCCGATTTGCAGAGTATCTGGTGAGGGAGCCGGAGGTTCGAGCTATTCGTTTCCGAGAGGGTCTAAACTGGGAGGTGAAGATTCTCATTCCGTCTTTTTATGAGACATACTCGGAGATACTTGCGGAGGCACGCAAGGTTGAGCAGGATCTGGGTTTGAAGACCAAGAGAGACCGTGATTCTTTTCTAGGGGCCAACGGCAGTGCAGTATCTGCCAAACGTCCTCATTTCCAGTCCAGACCTTTCCAACAGCCACAACAGAACTAGACTCCAGCTAGAGCACCTTTTCACCAGGCACCTCAGCAGCAGAGGCAGTTACAGCAAGCTCTATGCAACTTTTGCAAGAAGCCCGGCCACATCTGGGAAGTTTGCAGAAAGAGGCTAGGAGTTTGTTTGTATTGTGGTACTGAAGGGCATCAATTGAGGGAGTGTCCTCGTCGTGCAGTTCAGGGAGCAGCTCCAGCTCCGAGGGCACAGATGAGACCACCTGCAGCACAACCGAGGGGACCGCTTCCGACACAGCAGCAGCGTTTTGTCCAGCATCAGCAGCAGGGAGGTGCTCGGCAGGGACGAGCGTTTGCTATGACAGTCGAAGAGGAGGAACCCACCGGAGATGTCATCGCAGGTTCTATTCTTCTTGATTCCATTCCAGCTTTAGCTTTGTTTGATAGTGGTGCTTCCCATAGTTTTGTATCTGTTTCTTTTGCTCTAAAGCATGGTTTGGTAGCTGAGTCTTTGCTTAGGACTTACAAGATCATGACCGGGGGAGGCATTATCCTGGTTAATGATATTTGCAAGGATCGGAGAGTTACTCTGGGAGGCCGGGAGTTGAGTGCATGTCTACTTGTAATGCCACTTCCGAGCTACGATATTGTACTCGGAATGGATTGGTTGAGTAGGCACCGTGCTAGCATAGATTGTAGAGGAGGTAGAGTTTTGTTTGGTCCGCCAGGAGAGCCAGAGTTCGAGTTTGCTAGAGGAGCTACGGATCAGGAAGAAGGCATTATTTGTGGAGCTATGGTGGAAGACAAGGAGTTGCCACATCCGTTGATAGCAGAATTTTTGGATGTGTTTCCTGAAGAATTGCCAGGATTGCCGCCAGATCGAGATGTTGAATTTTCTATAGACTTGGTGCCAGGTGCAGAACCGATTTTGCAGCATGTCTATAGAGTAAACAACAGCGAGCTGGTCGAGTTGAAGAAGCAGGTGGACGAATTGCAGGATAAGGGGTTTATCAGATCGAGTTCTTCACCATGGGGAGCCCCGGTATTGTTTGTACCGAAGAAGGATGGATCGGTGCGTATGTGCATTGATTACAGGGCTTTGAATAATCTCACTATCAAGAATAAGTATCCTTTGCCACGGATTGATAATCTGTTTGATCAGTTGAGTGGTGCGAAGGTGTTTTCTAAGATAGATTTGAGATCAGGCTACCATCAGGTGAAAGTGAAGCCGGAGGACATACCGAAGACTGCTTTTAGAACTCGGTATGGTCAGTTCGAGTTTATGGTGATGCCGTTTGGTTTGACTAATGCACCGGCGATATTTATGAACTTGATGAACAAGGTGTTCCACCAGTACCTTAACAAGTTCGTGGTGGTGTTCATCAACGACATACTCATATACTCGAGGACACCGGAGGAGCATGAGGAGCATTTGAGAATTGTGTTGGATGTGCTGAGGAAGGAGAAGCTGTATGGAAAGTTGTCCAAATGTGAGTTTTTCTTGGACAAGGTAGAATTCTTGGGGCATGTTGTGACTGGTGATGGTATTTCAGTGGATCCGAAGAAGATTTCAGCAGTGGAATCTTGGAAGACTCCGAGTTCGGTAGCAGAGATCAGGAGTTTCTTGGGATTGGCAGGCTACTACAGAAAGTTTGTGCAAGATTTTTCGAGGATTGCCGAGCCGATGACCAGACTCACAAGGAAGGATGTGGAGTTTGTTTGGACGGAAGATTGCCAGGCCGCTTTTGAGGAGTTGAAGAAGAGGTTGACGTCTGCTCCTATTTTGATATTGCCATCAGGGTCCGGAGGTTTCACTATTTATAGTGATGCATCGGGAAATAGTTTAGGTTGTGTTCTTCAGCAGCATGGGAAAGTGATTGCCTATGCATCCAGGCAATTGCGTCCTCATGAAAAGAACTATCCTACCCATGATTTGGAGTTGGCAGCTGTCATATTCGCCCTAAAGTTGTGGAAACATTATTTGTACGGAGAGCGTGTGGAGATCTTCACAGACCACAAAAGCTTGAAGTACGTTTTCACGCAGAAGGAGTTGAACATGAGGCAGCGTCGGTGGTTGGAATTGATGAAGGATTTTGATATCTCTTTGCAATATCATCCTGGGAAAGCCAATATAGTTGCCGATGCTTTGAGCAGGTATCCGGTAGCTATATTCTTGACGCAGGATCGATATTTGTTGGAGGACTTGGAGAGCTTGGGCATTGAGGTAATTGTTCCGGGTGGTGCTATGCAGATGTGGGGATTGCAGATACATTCAGATTTGATGGATAGGATCAAGGCAGCACAGTATGATGATGTATCTTTGAGGAGTATCAGAGCTCAGGTAAGAGCAGGATTGGAGGATGATTTCACTATTGCAGAGGATGGATCTTTGAGGCATGGAGTTAGATTGTGTGTGCCTAGTGGGGAGTTGCGAGAGGAGATATTGCAGGAAGCGCATCGCTCTCAGTATTCCATACATCCAGGTGCTAACAAGATGTATCAGGATATGCGAGAGAGTGTGTGGTGGTATGGCATGAAGAGGGAAGTGGCACAGTTTGTATCCAGATGCTTAGTGTGCCAGCAGGTGAAAGCCGAGAGGCAGAGGCCAGGAGGTTTACTTCAGCCATTACCCATTCCAGAGTGGAAGTGGGAACACATTACTATGGATTTTGTGTCCGGACTACCACGATCTCCAGGAGGGAAAGACGCGATTTGGGTCATTGTTGATAGATTGACCAAGTCGGCCCACTTTTTGCCTTTCAAGGTGGGTTTGTCTACGGAGAAGCTGGCAGAGATGTATGTGAGGCAGATCGTTAGGATACATGGAGTTCCCGTCAGCATAGTCTCAGATCGGGATAGTCGTTTCACTTCTTATTTCTGGAGGAGTTTGTAGGAGAGTTTGGGCACTCAGCTCAAGTTCAGTACTGCATATCATCCCCAGACAGATGGGCAGTCTGAGAGGACTATTCAGACTCTCGAGGATATGTTGCACACTTGTGTACTAGATTTCGGGGGTTCTTGGGAGGACCATCTCCATTTGGTAGAGTTTGCTTACAACAACAGTTACCAGGCCAGTATAGAGATGTCACCTTTTGAAGCTCTATATGGTCGGAGGTGTCGTACTCCTTTGTCTTGGGACGATGTTGGAGAGAGAGTTTTGCTTGGGCCAGAGATGGTTGTGGATGCAGCAGAGAAGGTTCAGTTGATCAGAGACAGACTTCGAGTGGCACAGGACAGACAACGGCATTGGGCCGATAGCCATCGGAGACCCTTGGAGTTTGAGGTATAGTTTAGATTTTATTTTGTGTGCTTGTTCTTGGTTGTTTGTTATAGATAAGTTCTTAAGGTGGTGTTTTGTTCTAGGTGGGTGGTTTGGTGTTTCTGAGGATTTCTTCGACACGAGGCACGATTCGCTTCGGTGGAGGCGGAAAGCTTAGTCCGCGATTCATTGGACCTTTCACTATTCTAGAGAGGGTCGGTGCAGTTGCTTATAGACTAGACTTGCCACCTGCATTGGAGGGAGTGCACAACGTGTTTCATGTGTCGCAGTTGAGACGATACGTGGCAGATCCTAGTCATGTATTAGATCACTCAGAGATAGAGGTGGGCCCTACTCTTAGCTATCCAGAGCAGCCAGTTGGAATTCTGGATCGGAGAGAGAAGGTGCTGAGGAACCAGACTATTCCTTTGGTGTGCGTCGCATGGAGGCATCACTCTCCGGGGGAGTCTACCTGGGAGAGAGAGGATGACATGCGAGAGCGTTATCCATATTTGTTTGTACCTTGAGGTATGTTATTTCTAGTTATGTTCTGTTCATTGTTATGTTCTGTTCATTAGTTAGTTGTGATTCTTTAGTTCTGTTCTGTGATTTTCTGGGGGTAGTTTTCGTCTTTGAATTTCGAGGACGAAATTATTTTAAGGAGGGTAGACTTGTCACTACCACATTTTCTAGAAAAGGGTATTTTGGTAATTTCCTATTTAAATAAATATTGTGCATGGTAAATAATTATTTGTTGTATTATTTAATTGTTGTTAGTTATTATTTAATTATTTTAGACTTATTTAGTGGACCCAACTAGTTTAGTTTGGACCCATGGACCAACATGAATTAATTAGTTAGACTTGGCCCATTTAGAAAGCCCATAGTTAAGGAGATGGATTAAATTAATTAAATAATTAGACTAGAAGTTTCCTTCCTTAATTATTTCTTCATGAGAGGCCCCAAGGGGTACATTGGACATTTTATAATTGCTTGGGGGAGGGGCTATGGCCGGCCTATTAAAGAGGGGGGAAAATTTCTCTCTCCTCTCATCTCATTCCAAATCTAGATCTAGAATTCTCCCACTACTAAATTCCCTCCATTCCCAATCCAATTCCCTACCAAATTCATTCTAAATTCTTCCCAATTCACCATTAGAGAAGGAGGAAGCAAGGATCTAGAAGAAGGAAGCAAGGATCTACAAAGAGGAGCAAGGATCTACAATTTGGAAGCAAGTTCATCTCAATTGGAGGTTTCATTGGGAATCCATCTCCCAATAGGTATAATTCAGATTTTCTCATTTAAATAGCTTCTAAATCTGAGATTTAATCATGTAAAATCAACCTATATGTATGTAGTACCCATAGGACTTTGTTTTGTGTTCATAGGAGACCCATGGAGAAAGTTATGGTACTTTTTGTGTCAATTTTGTTGGAATTCTGAATTTATATTTTGTTGTGTGTGTCAATTGATCCTATAGATCAATTAAACATGAGATTTGTGTTTGAGGCTAGTGTCGTGTCCATATTGGGATACTTGTGGTTCGTATCCCAACTATTTGGTGATACGTGTCATTTGGGGGTTTTCCTCCGACAAGGGACTTTGAACATGTCGTATTTTGACACGGACACATAGATCTACTTTTGACGCTTTGATTTGTTCATAAATATTATTTGTGATTTGTTTGTGTCCTTCGGGGTGCATTTGGTTGTGTGTTGGACTCGTGTCGCATGCGTATCCTAGATCTAGTGGGATACGGTGAGATACTCTCCAATTGTGTGTATTTTTGCATAGATCTAATTAATTGTGGTTCAATTCTTCATTTATAATTAGTATATATATATGGATATTAAATATTTATTTTGTGTATTTATTATAGTAATTATTGTAGCATAGATCTATATTTTGGGTGTGCTAATATAATGTACAATATAATATGTAGCTTTCTTGCATGCAAATATATATGCTACTACTTGTTAAATAATATAATTTATACATAAAATATTTTATAAAATATATTTGTATGTTTAATTGTGTAATTATATTATTTATAATTATTATGTAATTATTTGGATATTAATGTAAATATTTTAGGTGTGCTTCTAGCCATGTAAATTATATGTTCTTTGTTAAATATTTGAAGGTATAAGTTTATGTGTATATTAATATATATATGTATATTTTTGTATTAATGGTTTATATATATATATATATATATATACTATTTTATATATTCTGTTTATATATATATATATATATATATATTGTTTATATATTCTGTTTTTATATATATAATTATATATATACAACTTGTTTTAGTGACAGTGAATTAATGACAGTAAAAAAAACTGTCATTAATTAGCCGACTAATAGCAGCCGCTGTAGCCTTCGGGCAATTAATGACAAACCTGTCATTAATTGCAGCAGCGGGAAACAGCAGCTTTTCTGCGACGCTTTTCCGCGACAGTTTAACTGTCAGCGAAAACCAAAGCAGTGGCAGTTTATTATTTGGGTTTCGGTGACAGTCCTTCGGTGACAGTCCCGACTGTCACTATTTAAACTGTTTTGATTTAATCCTATTTTATTCACTGTTTTTCAATGACGCTTTGACAGATTTAATGTATATATTATATATTATAATTGTATATATATATATGTATATATATATATGTGCTTTGTGAGGAATAATAATTGTAATAATATATTATGTTATTTATATAAATGTTGGGTTGTATATATATTATTTTAGGGTATATATTAATTATATTATTAGTATACTTTGTGTGAGTTCTTTTTGAATCTAATTTGATTCCTAAATTATTGTAGTTTATCTCTATATTATTTTATAGATGTCTTGTGAGGTTGACTTTGGGTTTGACCATGTTTGACTTTAGTGGACTTTAGAGTTGACCATAGTTGACTTTTACCTTAGAATTGACTTATTGACCTAGAAGTTGCCTAGTTTGACTTGTTCTCTTTCCGGGACCTTGTATTAATGTGGTATTCCATATCTAGGTCTTCGAGGCACCGAGTCAGACATTTGTGAGACTGTTCATTGGACTTCAGGCGAGTACATTCTCTGATAGTTTCTCATTTATGATATCCTCTATGTTCGTTGTATCTAGTGTAGATATACATGTTCTCTTGACACTATGGTTACACGGATTGGTATATCCAGATCTCGTCATGAGATGTTATTCCTTGGTATATGGTGTATATGGTGCAAGTATTGTTTCATTGGTTATCTTGTACATGTACAGACACCGATTCTCGGGGAGACTAGCTATCTTCTTGGGGAATCTAGTGCCATAACGTACCGTGGTTGGATCTATTATACCAGTCGGGGTGGGGAGTATTTTAGTGTAGATATGTGATCATACCCTCCTTGTGCATGTCTTGTTCCTTGTGAGTGTTGATCATACACCGCACGTATAATCAGCCAGGCCATTATACTCTTGTGCAAGTTCCTAAGCCGATCACATGTTAAAGCTAGTACTCACACACTTAGTCATTAGTATTCTTGTTCTATCAGCATATTGTTCATTATTGTATTTCTTTCCAGTACTTCCTTATTGTCTATATATTTCTTGTATCTATTTATGCATCTTGTTTATCCACAGCTACTTACTGTTACATAGTTTTATCATTATTTGAGAACTGCTGTTAGGGTTGTACTCTGCTCCTTTCCTGACTGGATATATTTTTTCAGATGACACTGAGGAGTACCCTACCTATTATGGACCCCAGGATGTTGTGGGTTTAGATTCTGAGACCCTGGCTCAAGAGGGACTTATCCCAACTGAGACAGTTGACCCTGGAGTTGTAGCTTTATAGTTTTGTAGTATTCTTTTGTACTGGATTTGTCTCCAGCATATTTCTGTATTTTTTTTTCAGACTCATTGATGTATTATTTTAGACTCATGAGTTGTATTATGACTATTCTATTCTTATCTGATTCGTGTTCATTCTATCTTAGTTCTGTGATTGAGTACACTATCTTTTGGTGGTTCATTATATTAGATAGACTTTCTAGACAGCGTTCTACCGCCGATTCTGCGGCGTAGGCTGGGCGTTGTTTCCGACTAGTACCCTTACCCCGGGTGCGAGTCGTGACATACTGCGTGATATTCTCAACCAAAAGTATGCGACGTACCGGGAAGCCTATGAAGCGGCTCTCGAGATGGGGAAATTTTATTCTCGAGGGGCAATACATCACAATCATGGGAACAACTACAAATAATCCATGGCAGCAACTGAGATAGATACTTTCAAGCGTCAAAACACAAATGGCAACATGGACCCTATCAGTGACTGTATTGTAATTGGTGTAAAGGATTGGACACCGTCAAGATGAGTGTCAGGCTGGATGTTTTAAGTATGGCAGTTTGGATCACAAGGCTGCATGGTATAATAGTGGAGAAAGAAATTAGAATCATAATCAATATCGCAATCAGAATCGTGATCAACAGTACAATCAGAATCGTGGACAAGCTCCACGAGCTCCACAAACGGCAATTGTGAATGCTCAGAACCCACGACCAGGAGGACATGGTAGAGAGTTTGCACTAACTCAAGAAGAAGTGCTTGCCTTAAACACTGTCATAACATGTATATTGCTTTATAAAAAAATACCTGCTCGTGTACTATTTGACTCTGGTGCTACACATAGCTTCATATCATCTGCATTTGCTAATGAACACAAATTTTGTACGACACCATTAGATATGAATCTTAGTGTCAACACTCCGTCCAGAATAGATTTGCCTACTAGTTCGATTTGCAGGGATGGTTACATTTGTATTGGAGGAAAGTACGTGTCCTTGGATTTAATAGTCCTAGACATCATCGATTATGACATCATCTTAGCCATGTATTGGCTCAGAGCGTGCAATGCGACAATCGACTGTGCGGAAAAGACAGTTGTGTTTTACATTTATGGCCAGGCAGAGTTCTCTTATTCGTGTAGTCCGATGGCTAAAACAATTATGGTAGTATTGACAATGACAGCAAGGCGTGTGCTATATTCAGGGTATGAAGGGTACCTTGCTTCTGTGCGGGACACTCTGATGAAGGATGCAGACTCGGGTAAAATCGAAGTCGTAACAGAATTCTCTGACGTATTTCCAGAGGAGATACCTGGAATGTCGCTAGACCGAGAAATTGAGTTCAGTATTGACACATTTCCAGATACTCGGTCGATATCAAAAGCTCCATATCGGATGGCTCCTGCCGAATTGAAAGAACTGAAATCACAACTATAAGAGTTACTAGATCGTGGCTAGATTCATCCTAGTGTTTCACGTTAGGGAACTCCAGTACTGTTTGTGAAGAAGAAAGACGGTACAATGCGTCTTTGTATAGGTTATCGGGAATTAAACAAAGAGACATTCCGGAACAAGTATCTGTTGCCAAGAATTGATGATCTGTTTGACCAACTTCAGGGCACAATAGTATTTTCAAAGATTTATCTTTGTTCAGGGTATCACCAGTTAAAGATCAAACCAGAGGATATTTCAAAGTCAGCTTTTCGCACAAGATATGGACACTATGAGTTTTTGGTTATGCCTTTTGGTTTGATAAATTCTTCAGCAACTTTTATGGATATGATGAATCAAGTATTCCAACCCTTTTTAGACAAGTTTGTCTCCATGTTCATCAATGATATCTTAATCTACTCGACAGATAAAGAAACTCACGTTGAACATTTAAGGACCGTATTACAAACACTTCGTGAACATTAATTATATGCAAAGTTAAGCAAGTACGATTCTGGATGAGCAGTATGGCTTTTCTTGGGCATGTTATTTCAGCAGATGGTATATCAGTTAACCCAAAGAAAATAGAGCCAGTAGTGGACTGGAAATAACCTACATCGACTAGTGAGATCAGAAGTTTTCTCGGATTGGCTGGCTACTATCAGAGATTCATAAAGAACTTCATGAAGATTGTGTCGCCTCTGACTCGCCTCAGCCAAAAAGGAGTAGTATTCAAATAGACAGATGACTGTGAGAGCAGTTTTCAGGAACTGTAGCACCAGCTCATCTTAGCTCCAATTCTTACTCTTCTAGATGGACCTATGGGATTTTAGATCTACAATGATGCATCTCGGCTCGGATTGGGATATATTCTTATGCATCGTGGGAAAGTAATTGTGATTGCCTTAAGACAGTTGAAATAACATGAAAAGAATTATCCGACGCATGATTTGGAACTTGCGACAATTGTGTTATGGCGAAACTATCTCTATGGAGTATCCTGCAAGATCTTCACGAATCATAAAAGCCTTAATTATATATTCACACAAAAGGAATTAAACTTGAGGCAACGATGATGGCTAAAATTGATAAAGGATTATGACTTGACGATTGCTTATACGCTGGAAAAAGCAAAAGTTGTGGCAGATGCATTGAGTCAAAAATTTGTCTGTGTCAAGCAGGTTACTTCGAGAGTTGGAAGAAATTGGCATCGAATATAAAGTTCGTACACAGGGGGGAAGCTGGCCCAATTGCAGTTAGAACCAAACTTGCTCGAAAAGATCAAATCTGCGCAAAAGGATGACATATTCCTACAGAAGATACGTGAGTTAATTTTATCAGGAAAGGCAACCAATTTTGTGGAACATGAGGATGGAACATTGAGGCTTAAGGGAAGATTACGTGTACCTAAGGATGATGAACTCAGGAAGGCGATACTGACTGAGGCTCATTATGATAAGTACTTGCATCCAGGAAGCACCAAAATGTACAAGGATCTGCGCACAATATTTTTGTGGCATGACATAACGAAAGATATGGTATTGTTCGTGTCACGATGTCTGGATTGTCAATGTGTGAAGGCAGAACACTAGTGACTCGACGGAGAGTTGCAGAACCTCGCTATTCCGGAATATAAGTGGGAGGACATCTCAATGGATTTCATAGTGGGCTTACCAAGGACGCCAAAGGAAAATAATGCGATTTTGGTCATCATGGATAGACTGACCAAGTCGCCTTATTTCATAGCAATCAAAAATACATAGAGCATTGACCATTTGGCTTAAATTTACTTAGATCAGATTGTTCGGATATATGGAGTGCCAGTCTCAATTGTGTCGGCTAGGGATGGACGGTTCTTGTCTCAATTCTGGAAAAACCTTCAAACAACAATGGGCACCAAGTTGTATTTCATCTCGGCGTACCAACTGCAGATTGATGGACAGATCGAGAGAGTAAACCAAATCGTAGAAGATATGTTGTGACTGTGCATGGTAGATTTGAAGGCAATTTGGGATACCTATCTATCGCTGGCAGAGTTCGCTTATAACAATATTTATCAAGCGAGTATTCAAATGGCCCCGTATGAAGCACTATATGGAAGCAAGTGTCGATCGCTGATATGTTGGGAGGAAGTCGGTGAACGACAAGTACTCGGACCAGAACTTATTGAACAAGCCATCAAGAAAGTTCGTATGGTTGGGAAAAACTTTGAGTCACTCAAAGTCGTCTAAAAAGCTAGGCGGATATACATAGGCGACCTTTGGAATTCATTGAGGGTGGTCATGTGTTCCGAAAGGTGACACCTATGCGAGATGTGATATCGTTCGGCTTCAAAGGAAAGTCGAGTCCACGATTTGTCGGACCTTTCAAGATTCTAGATAGGGTGGCACCAGTGGCTTATCGACTTGCACTACCTCCTGCTTTCACGGAAGTGCACAATGTCATTTATGTTTTCCAACTAAGAAGATACGTGCATGACCCGAATCATATAGTAAACTTTGATCAGCTTGAGCTGAGTGCCGACCAATCTTACTCAGAAGAACATATTCAAATCCTAGACAGGAAAGAAAAGAACCTACAGATTCGATCAGTAACGTTGGTCTGTGTATTGTAGCATAATCATGCAGTTAAGGAATCAGCATGGGGGCTTGAGGAAGATATGCGGAAGTAGTACCCTTCCTTATTCGATAACCTAGAGGTAGAACCTTTGTTTTAAGTTTCGAGGACAAAACTTTTTCTTATTGGTTTATTATGTAGTGCCCCTCCTAGCGGTGGACTATATAAGGCTTGTGGTTCGATTGACTCAGTCAGAATTGAGTATGGAGAAAATTTACAACAAAATCGATCACAAACAATGCAATAAACCTTTTCAATTGATGGATCAGCTTCTGTTGGAATGAGTCCAATAGTTTTTATTGGATTTTTGGTTGGCTTTCTTAGATTTTGCTGCTTGCTTTTGATGAATACATTTTCGTGATTGATTTTTGATGATTGATTGTTTAGCCCATTTTTATTGATTGCATACATTCATTCTAGAAAACTCTGAGAGAAATAAAGACGGTAGTCTAACCAAATGTTGGTGCCAATGCAGATAGACGTGTGACCAGAGCCTGAGCATTCATTCTTCTCTACTCCTCCATGCCAATAATCAATAATGTTCTCTTATAACCTTGCTAAGTCCAATGATCGATAAAGCCACTAATGCCACAAGTTTTATACCACTATTATAAATTAATAGAATTGTATTGATAAGAAGGAAGTTTAATTATGTAACACAGGGAAGGATATAATCATTGTGTCGTAGTTTGGTGCCATGACTTAGTGATAAATTGGTGTCTAAGGACGACCAATCAAATCAAATGAATAAGTATATTGAAATAAGAATAAAAAAATGTGTATTGTTGCTCTAAATATTTTAATACCTTACACTGATATTTATGCTTATCATATAGCCGTAGATGCATTGTATGGTCATGGACAACTTGTGCATAAGGTAGTAAATTTCTTCGAACTGAACCTGGGGCACTAGGGACCGTTCGGCCCGGGGGAAATAGTAGCACTTTAGTAGTGCCGGGTATAAGCGAGACATTCATTAAGACTTGCTACCTGCTTTGAATGGTGTATCGCACGTCCATCGAAGTCATATACGGCATGTCCATTGTGGTGCTACACCACAAATGACCCAGTTGGAATGAGTTGCATATTAATGATATCTTATGCAGGGCGATAAGAATAATCTTATAAATTATACAGGAACGGCCATTGGACGGGGTAAGGATTCCATATGTGAAAAGCTTATATAATTTCACTGCTTGAACTGTTGCTTATAAACTGTTGCCTATTGAAATATTGCATTTATAATGTTGCCTATTCAACTGCTGCCTTGACTAAGAAGTGTTGGTTTAGGTGAGTGGGCCAGTTCTGCTCACCAGTACAAGTTAAGTACTGGCCCACGTCTCTGTGGAAAAACCAGGTGATCGAAATACCAGGGGCGCTCAAGGGAATTAAAGCTTTCATTGTAGTTTTTTCAAGCTTCTTCCTATTTTTAAAGTATTTTAAAGATTTCTAGTAGCTGCTTTCAAGTTTCCAAGAAGTCATAAAGGGGCATAATGTATGGGATAAGAACATTTTTTCATGTCAGCCTATCAGTCTTTCTTTTATGAAAAGCTATTTAAGCCGTTCAGGCATTTCCATTTCGGTGCTAAAAATTTGTATTTTGTTGCAATAAATCAATAAAATAATTATTTTCTTCCATATATGTGTTTTATAATCTGCTGTTGTGTTGTGGAACTGTTTACAAAAGATATTTGACATGTACATGTTCTTACCTTGTACAAGTGCAATCCTTGACTTGTACGGCATCACGTTCAGCAAGGATGAACGGTTCTGCGAAACCGAATGCGAGGATGAATCAGTTCTACAAAACCGAGGCATGATAGTAAGGGGCCATATAAAATTCTCTGACACGATATTCAATGCCTTTCAGAAGTTCTGACACGCTACTCGTCACCCAGAGAACCTCGAGAATCGTGAGAGAGGCAACGCCTCATAAAAAAGATAAAAATTTATATCAATACATTAATGACTTCGTCAGATGTGCCATGCCATGTGTTCCCTCATATGCTTCTACGACTCTATACGGCCTCGTCATCATGCGACCAAAGTGTCCATTCGATAAAGGTCAGACGCCATGCGGCCGATGTATCCATAAGACCAAGGCCAAAGGAAAGCACATATGCGACCAAGATGTTATGCGGCCAAGATAATATACAGCTTTCAGCTTGCAAGCTCTGTCCTTTGCAACCAAAAAGATCTTCACACAGTTAGTGCTGATTATGTGTCCAGTTAACCGAGTCATACATACAATAGAGTTAAAAATAACCCCGAGATCTTATCAACAACAGATCCCAACCGAAGCCGCGTGGCAGCCTGCCCATAGTATGCGACTACAGTTGCAACCGCATTCTATTGAAGGAGCCCCATGTTGCCATCAAACAGAGACATATGCAGCACCTATAGTCCATCAGCAAGATGGCTATAAATAGGAGGAACTTGGACGTTCCAAAGGTGGGCTTTTCTTTTTAAAGACTATACCCCCTCCCAGGCGAGCTACGTATGTGCACACAAGCTCAAGGAAAAGAAGAGATAAGAGAGCATCCCTATTTCCTCGTCGGACCATTAACAGAGTAAAGGAGTAGCTGCAGTACTCGATCTCCATCGTCATATTTCTCAAATCAAAAATATTGTACTTAGATTTTCTGTCTATGATTTTTTGTACTTTTTTTTGGTTGTTAAGCAAAAGTTTCTTAAACTTACATTAATGGCAAACAAGTCTGTTGAATAAATAACTCTCAATTATGTATCCATGGGCACATAATATTGGTTTACTATTTCTCGATGTCAAGGTTTTTCCCATGCATGCAATTTCTACAACATTTGTAATTTCTCTAGGAGGTCAACTTTTTCGTATCGATTGGATAGATACTTCTCTGCTATATAGTTTCTACAAGGTTTTCCTTTGCTTGCCTGTTTTCTTCCTTCTCTGTTCATGAAGTTGGTTTGCATTTTACTTATTTTCTTGCTAGGTTCTTGATGTTTTCTTGCAGTTTGTTGAGGAGTTACTTCTCTGTTGTGATGTAGCTTGATAAAGGCAATTTGATGTAGCGTGTTGAAATATACTTCATCTTATATCAATCATGTTCATAAATCTTGTTCTCCATTTAATGTATCTTGTGAAATTGTGGGTTGAAATATGGTACTTAAAATTCTATATCCATGTGATACTTATTTGTCAGGTTGTCTATGACTATGGGGTTATATTTAGTTTTTATCATATATGTGGTATTGTTACCACTTTTAATTATGGTGATCATATCCAATTATCTATTGTTAAATTTTGAGAAATTAAATTTTCTTTCTAACTTCATAACATTTGTTACAATTTCTAAAATTTAAATTCTGGATTTCGTCCAAAATGGAGAATCTGGATTTGTATTTCCAAATATGGGACCACTTCCTTATTACCAAACAAGTCTTGAGGGTCTGTTTGGTTTGATTGTGGAAAGAGTTAAGTGAGGGAAAAAAATTATGTTTGGTTTGAGGGAAAAAAATTCTGTTTGGTTTGAGGGTGGAGGTTTATGAGAGAGAGAGAGAGAGAGAGAGAGAGAGAGAGAGGGTTAGTTATGAGACTCGTCTCACTATTTTTCGTATTCGTATCCAGTATACGTGTACCATTGCGGTATATTGCTTTCTGTGTATTTTTCTGGATTTTTCTAGTTTCTTTTGTGTAATTTCCTGTTTATGGAAGGTGAGTCACCCATTCCTTATGTATATATAGCCCTTTCTTTCTCTCTCTTCTTCATTACTCACTTATTTCTCTTTCTTCTATTTTCTACTTCTCCTTCCCTCTCCCTCTCTTGGCCGAAAGCAGCCTAGCCCTTTCCGGCAGTAGGCTTTTAGAACTGTGGTATTAGTAGTAGTGGGTTTAGGCAAGTACAACTTTCCAAGGATGAAGAACTTGTTAAACTTCATTTTATAGCTTTCTTGCATTTTTATTTTCTTATATTGTGTATTCTTGAGTTTTTGGTGTTCTTGAGTTTTCCATAGTTTTGATCCATTAAAACTTGATGTTTCTTAAAACTAGTTGTTCTATGTTATAAAGCATTTGATTTCAAGTG
The DNA here is from genome assembly GCA_036927795.1 of Iris macrosiphon. Lineage (NCBI taxonomy): Eukaryota > Viridiplantae > Streptophyta > Magnoliopsida > Asparagales > Iridaceae > Iris > Iris macrosiphon. The sequence continues at coordinate 52,233,343 of JAYESA010000016.1, read as the reverse complement.
GTGTAGAACTTTAATTTACTGGTTTTGGACTTCAAATGAGGTTCCCATGGAGAAACCAAACCTTGGATTTCAGAGCTTTTCCATGGCCGAATTGCTTATTTTGAGAAGATGGAGTTCATGCGCAAGTAGGCCATGTGGCAGAAATGTTATGCGGCACGAAGCTACTTGGCGCATCCCCTAATGCATGTGCATATCTTGTTATGCATATGACTTCCCCTTGGCTCATGAACCCTTGGCGCATGACTTTCCCTTGGCGCATGACTTTTCCTTGACTTATGACTTCCCCTTAGCTCAAGAACCCTTGGCACATAACTTCCCTTGGCTCATGAACCCTTGGCGCATAACTTTCCTTAGCTTATGAACACTTGGCTCATGACTTTTCCTTGGCGCATGACTTTCCCTTGGCTCATAACTTCCCCTTGGCTCATGAACCCTTGGTGCATGACTTCCCTTGGCTCATGAACTCTTGGCGTATGACTTCCCTTAGATCAAGAACCCTTGGCTCAAAACTTTCCCTTGGCGCATGACTTCCCTTTGGCTCATGAACCCTTAGCGCATTTCCTTAGCATATTGTAGTGCCCCGCTCTGTGTAGGCACGATGTACAAGTGATATCGCTTTGCTTGCTAGGGGAAGCCTTCTCGGAGAGTTTTCTATCGAAACACAAGATGATTGATCTAAGTGAGTGGGCAGAACTTTATTCTCTGATTCTTACATGCCTTAATAATGAATCTAAGTTTTTACAATACTTGTTTTGCTAAATAAGATAATGTTCGCATTGAGAATGATAGAACGAGAACCTGCTTGCTTAACAAGAGAACTTGTATGCTTGTCTAAAAAGATATAGAACCTTGCCATACTAAGTCAAGACAGAAAAGAAATATCGCATGCTTAGTTACACTGACACCGCTATCAAACAAACCATTGCCATGCTAAAAAGATAAGTAAAAGAATTGCTTGAACAAGTCCCTTTTTGTCATATTCTAAGTAAGAGTAGAATTGCATGCTTTAGTAATAAGAGATAGAATAACTACTATCATGGTTTCATACATAGAGCTTTTTTGCCTGTTTCCTATCGTACTGAAAGAGATAGATATTGCATGCTAGTTGTTATGAAATCGATATCGTGCTTGATAAAATATGTTTTCCTCGCCTGTTTTGCTATATCGAACTGTTATAAGTATTTGATTCGTATAAGTAGAGAGACTAATAGTGCACCCTGAGGTACGGTCCTTTTGATCTAGTGGGGTGTGTTATTAGTTGTGTGAAAGAGAAAGATGTATTTTGCTTGACAAGATATATTTTGCTTGATGTAAACCCCCGACCAAATTAGGGTCCAATTCGAGTTAAGTTGAGAAGACTTAGATTTAATTGGACACAATTAGAATAATTGTGCAATAATTATATGTCCTAATACACCTTGCCCACACCAGTAGTTATCTTCCACCCAAGGTCACGAACAACTCTTAGACATGCCAGACTACCCCACTGACCATTGTACAAAACAAAATACCCGTTATTTCATCTCGACTTAGTGTCACAATATTCGTAAGTGAGCGCCTTGCGCATTAATTGGTAATTTAATTAAGTTGAGGCCAAGTTCACCTAAAATAAGTCTAGACCAAGCCGTGTACACCATAGACCAGCCCCACCCTAGAGCCTGGCAGGCCCAAATATCAAGGATGGCCCATGAGAGCCAACATCTATAAATGTACATACTCCCACATGAAAACCCTAGTTATACTATTCCTAAAACCCTAGATGTTCACCCGCGGTCTCCGAAACCCCCCCACCGACTGTCGACTACATCGGCCACCGCCAGTCACACGCGGACAGCGAACCCCCGACTGCCGACTTTACCCCACCGCCTGCCACCGCTAGCACCGACGCCAACCACCACCATCCCAACCTCCCACACCCGCGGTCTCCGAAACCCCCCCACCGACTGCCGACTACACCGGCCACCGCCAGTCACACGCGGACAGCGAACCCCCGACTGCCGACTTCACCCCACCGCCTGCCACCGCTAGCACCGACGCCAACCACCACCTTCAGTCGCCCCGACCGCCTTCAGTTCCCCCGACCGCCTCAGTCACCGCCCGCCACCACTCCACATCCACCCAACCGTCCCCTCCCCCCCCCCCGAGACCGGTCAGTCACCCCCGCCGCTGCCTAAGTTGTCGTCGCCGCTGATACTTTTGCTGCCTCTGTCTGCCGTCGACCGACGCCAGAGTCCACCACTCGTCGGAGGACGCCCGTCAGCCAGGAGACCCTCGTCCGGTCAACTAGGTATAAACCTGACTCATCCCTCCTTGTATTGTATCCACATAAGATCGTTGTATCGATGTGTCAAGACTTATAGGATTGGACACAAACTTAGTTAACCTTAATTAGGTATATGATGGCATATTGATTAACAAGAGTTAGAATTTGGTTAATAACTAACTATTCCTTAATAAGAAGACCTGTTGTTAGAAACATAAAATTCATTAATAAAAACTTATACATCGCCAAGTATGCTGAATATGGAAATTTCAAAACCAACAATTGTACTAGACATAATGAAGCTTCGTAAAACCCTAGACGTAGTAATTATTGTCTCAAGGTATATGTTAGCCGAGGACAGAACACGTGTACACCCTAGCTACGTGCACCTGTGATGCTGTATTCGAGCTGCCGTGAACTTGCGACAGTATTCAAGTATAACGTTGTAGTCGTGTGTATTTAATGTTTAGTGTCTGATATCTGTATTTGTTATATTATATTGGTGTGTTTAGGATCTTTGGATCAGCCAGGAGACGCAGCAGGAGCAGGCTATTGGCTTTCACAGCTTTATGACCCAGGCAAGATACCTTACCGTATTTACTGTTTCATTTAGATTATGCATATGTTGTATTATTTTTGTTGCTTTATCTCATATGACTATGTGCGTCCGAGATTGACTCGGGTGCATCGACGGTTGCGTCGATGATTTGTATATCTGACCTAGCCATTAGCAGACTCACCCTAGTTAGGAGGATACGTTGATGTCTTCCAAGACCTGACACTTTTATACATATTTACTGTGACATTCATATTGGGATGCGGGTCCGCGTATTCGACTAGCTATCGGTGCGTGTGACATACATTAAGGTTAGAGCGTAATTCATGATATTTTATTTATAGAGACTGGCATATAGATATGCGGTATGCACGTCGAGCATTCGACTGGTGTATTTGCATTGGGCGGGGAGGACAACTAGTAGGCGTATGGGGTACACACATTGGAGCCGTGATTTTGGAGAAACCTCGGATCCAATAATTTTCTTTACACTGATGCCACATTTTTTGGAGCGATATGGACGATATACTACATTGATGCCATGTTCTTTGAAGCGTTATGGACGATATACAGTACTGATGCCACTCTCTTTGGAGTATGAACGTTATGCCTGCGCCTACCCATACGTACCAGCGTTGTCCTCGCATTGCATTCACTTAGATGGTTAGCACACCCTTGTTGTATTTATTTTATTCAGTATTAGATATGGCATATTTCTGTGTATCTTGTTACGTCCCTCTGAGGACCTGGTACCTTTTCAGATTTGTACGAAGCATATTATCCCACAGTGTACGGCCCAGGACAGGAGATAAGGTACGCTACAGCCGAGGAGTTAGAGGTGCTACCGTCAGAGTTCCCGTGATCACTTGGTAGGCCTTCTACCTAGGATTGGGCACATTATTATCTAGTCAGCCGATACCCTGGTTATCACTCTTTTATTTATTATTTCAGTACATTTATTCTGTCATAGTAGTGGGTTTGTTCCCACCAGACTTTATTGGTTGTACTAAGATATCTTGAGACTGGTGTTTATCTTCCAGCAGTTTATTTAGTACTTCTTGCTGTTTTATATTATGGATGAGATTAGATTACTTGCTATTGAGTTATATAGGATATGTTAATATTAGGACAGCGTAGCACTCTTTGTTAGGATCCATTAAATTAGGATATCCTTGGAGATGTGTCAGCTGGCTACTGCCACATGACCTAGTTCTGTATATTTGGGACTAGAGTGTGACATAGTTTTTGTGGTGGCCCATGCAGGTCGACTTATTCGTTTGTGGTATGGTAACTTGCCTAGTGAGCCTGCAATAGGATAGAAATTACTAGGTCTCATCCACTTTGATTGCGTCTTAAACTTCCTTGGTATTACCCCTAAATATCTACACCATGTTTGCTTGATTCCGTACTCTTTTTAATGAAGTCCTATCTCTTCCAGCAAGATGAAATTGCGCAGTGGACGAGGAGAACCCAGTGCCGCGGTGCAAGACAATACCACCCAAAGGGAAGAGATACCCCAAGGGCAACCATCATTACAGACACCGCTGATACATTGGCACGAGATATCGCAGGACAATCCTACACCGCAGCCTGAAGGACAGACTTCCCAGACAATCCCCACGCAACATTGTGAGGGCCAGACTTCAGGAGCTACACCGATGCCGCAAACTAAGAGGCCGACATCTGAGGAGACGCCTACTGCACAGCCAGAGATTCTACTACCACAGCCTCCACCTTATCCACCCCAGATGCCACAGCTAGATGGCCAGCCACAGATGCTTCAGTTCTTTCAGACTATAATGCAAGCACAGTGGCATCAGACGGAGACATTGAGACAGAGTCTGATGGAAGTACTAGAGAGGACACCTGTCACAACACTAGTACCAGAACCTCCACCAGCCCAGACAGGTGGTACTGTTAGATGGTTCCAACAGATGGGACCAGATACTTTCTCGGGCAATGAGACTGCAGAGCAGATCTCCGATTAGGTCGCGAACACGGAGATGTTACTAGAGGCTTCACAACTGCACCCAGACCTTTGGATGACCGCCGTGAGGGCCCAACTAAAAGGCAATGCCCATCACTGGTGGAATTCTATTGAGCACAGTGTAGGTAAGAACCAGACTTGGGAACAGTTCTTAGAGTACTTCAATGCGAAGTATTTCCCAGCTACAGTCAGAAATGCCCTATACTCCCAATTCCTACATCTAGAGCAGGAAAATATAACTGTTGACGCCTATGACGCGGAGTTCAGCCACCTTAGCAGATTTGGTGCCGTCTTGATACCCAATGATCTAGAGAAGGCTCAAAGATTCTATCACGGCCTCACCTTCGAGCTACAGAGGTACAACACCGCACAGGCAAGGATATCATACGAGGAGGTTCTTGCAGAGGCGAGGATCCAGGAGGCCATTGTCAGAGGAGCTAGATGTTCCAGTACGACCACGCCAGCCTGAGTCCATCCCGGAGCAGGAGGACCCATCCATCATCCCGGAGCACAGACACAATAGAGGATAGCACCATACCCACACCAGGAATTTCCGACTTGCCACTTTTGTGGTAAGAGAGGCCACTTCGAGAAGGACTGCCGAAAGAGACTGGGGACATACATGATTTGTGGAGCGAGCCAGCACCTTGTCAGAGATTGCCCACAGCACAGGGAGACAGCACCGCAGACCGAACAGAGGCCAGCAGCACCAGTTTCGAGGATACTACCCCCACCCGGAGGACAATGTCCACCAGCCCCCGGAGGATTTCAGAGAGGACCACCCTTGGCCCCACAACAGGCACAGTTTGATCGAGCCCGACAGCAGGCCGGAGGACAGAGACAGGCCTTCGCATTAGCAGCTACTGAGGAGGAAACATAAGGAGAAGCAATCACAGGTACCATTTTAGTTGCACCATTACCTGCGACTGCATTATTTGATTCTGGAGCTACATTATCGTTTATATCTAGTAGATTTATAGCAATGCATAGAGTAGCTACTTTTCCCATACCTAAGAGTTGGAAGATTCTTACCGGAGGAGGTATCATGCCGGTTACCAGCACTATCATAACGTGCTCAGTAATTGTATATGGTAGAGAGATGAGAGCACGATTCTTGGTATTGCCTATGCCGTACTTTGATGTTGTGTTAGGCATGGACTGGTTAAGCCAGTATAACACCGTACTGAACTGTCGGAAGGGTAGCGTCACTTTTAGACCCCCAGACCAGCCAGAGTTCGAGTACATGCGAGGGACCATCGAACAAGGAGTAGGACAGATAGCTGGAACTTGCATGGCTATGGAGATTGTACCCCCGGCAATAGTTACAGAATTCGAAGATGTTTTCCCCGAAGAACTGCCAGGCTTACCACCAGATAGAGATGTAGAGTTCACCATTGAGCTAGTACCCGGAGCAGCACCGGTATCTTCTAATGTATACCGATTAGCGAAGAAAGAGTTACATGAGCTGAAGCTACAATTGGAGGAGTTGCAGAGCAAGGGATTTATCCGTCCTAGTGCATCACCATAGGGAGCACCAGTGTTGTTTGTACCCAAGAAGGATGGAACAGTACGTATGTGCATTGATTACAGAGCCCCTAATGCTTTGACCATCAAGAACAAGTACCCCCTGCCACAGATTGACGATTTGTTTGACCAGTTGACAAGAGCAGTAGTGTTCACAAAGATTGACTTGAGATCGGGTTATCATCAAGTGAAGGTGCGAAGAGAAGACATTCAAAAGACAGCATTCAGGACTCGTTACGGTCACTACGAGTTCTTAGTGATGCCCTTTGGACTGACAAATGTGCCTGCTGTATTTATGAACTTGATGAACAGAGTATTCCACCAATACTTAGACCAGTTTGTGGTAGTCTTCATTGACGACATTTTGGTGTATTCGAAGAGCCACGAGGAGAACGAAGAGCACTTGAGACTAGTGTTAGAAATACTCAGGAGAGAGAGGCTTTATGCCAAGCTGAGCAAGTGTGAGTTTCTTTTGGATCGTGTCACTTTCTTTGGATACGTCATCTCAGGAGAGGGCATTTCAGTGGATCCGGGGAAGATTTCATCGGTAGAGACATGGCCAACCCCGACCAATGTCTCAGAAGTGAGGAGTTTCCTAGGACTTGCTGGATATTACCGGAGGTTCGTGGAGAACTTCGCGAAGATTGCAGAACCGATGACCCGCCTAACCCGTAAGGAGCAGGAGTTCATTTGGACAGAGGAGTGTTAGAAGGCATTCAATAAGCTAAAGAAACGGTTGACTACAGCACCCATCTTGACCATACCTTCTGGACCCGGAGGATTCGTGATCTATAGCGATGCATCCGGGAAAGAATTAGGATGTGTCTTGATGTAGCATAAAAATGTTGTAGCCTATGCTTCTTGGCAGTTGAGGACACATGAGAAGAACTATCCCACTCATGACTTGGAGCTTGCAGCAGTGATCTTTGCCTTGAAACTTTGGAGACACTACTTATATGGAGAAAGAGTGGAGATATTTACTGATCATAAGATCCTGAAGTACGTCTACACCCAGAAGGACCTTAATCAAAGGCAGAGACGTTGGCTTAAGGTGATGATAGACTTCGAGATTGAGCTACAGTACCACCCGGGAAAGGCCAACGTAGTAGCTGACGCATTGAGCTGAAGACCCATGGCATTCTTCTTGACTACCCAACAACATCTGTTGAGAGATCTAGAGCAGATGGGTATAGAGATTGTTATGTCTGGAGTAGACGGACAGTTGTCGAGTTTTCAGTTACAATTAACATTGGTGAAGAGAATCAAGGCTGCCTTGCCGACAGATGCCAGATTTCAAAGGCTTAGACAGAGGACAGAGGCTGGATTACAGACAGAACTGCGTATACATAAAGAAGGAACCTTGAGATGTAGAGATCATCTCTATGTTCCAAATGGAGAGCTTCGTCAGGAGTTGATGGCAGAAGCACACAGTTCAACCTACTCTATCCATCCAGGAGGCACAAAGATGTATAGAGACTTGAGACAGTACTTCTGGTGGCAAGGAATAAAGAGGGAGATAGCACGTTTTGTGGACAAGTGCCTGGTGTGTCAGCAAGTCATGGCTGAGCATCAGAGATCAGCAGGATTGCTTCAACCTCTCCCTATACCGGAGTGGAAATGGGAGCACATCACCATGTACTTTGTTACGGGCTTTTCGAGGGGTCCTAGTGGTCGTAATACAGTATGGGTAATCGTGGATAGACTCACCAAGTCCACACACTTTTTACCCTTCAGAGTCGGGCAATCGACGGAGGTCTTAGCAGATATGTACATGAGGAAGATTGTACGCCTACATGGAGTGCCAGTTAGCATCGTGTCTGACAGGGATACGAGATTTATATCTTACTTTTGGCAGAGTATGCAAGAGAGTCTCGGCACCCGCCTGAAATTTAGTACCACGTATCACCCACAGACAGATGGCCAGTCAGAACGCACCATTCAGACCTTGGAAGATATGTTAAGAGCTTGAATGCTAGATTTTGGAGGATCATGGGAGAACCATCTACACTTAGTCGAGTTTTCCTACAATAACAGCTATCAGGCGAGCATCTAGATGGCTCCCTATGAAGCATTGTATGGTAGGAAGTGTCGTACCCCCGTATGTTGGAGCGATATAGGCGAGAGATAGATTCTTGGCCCCGAGTTGGTTGTTCGTACAGTAGAGAAGGTGAAGAAGATCCAAGGGCACCTACGAGCAGCACAAGATCGGCAGAAGCATTGGGCGAATGCGCATCGACGACCCTTAGAGTTCCAGGTTGGAGATCACGTATTTCTAAAGATCTCACCTACTCGAGGGACTATCAGATTCGGAGGCAGAGGGAAGCTGAGTCCAAGGTATATCGGACCATTCGATGTGTTAGAACGCGTCAAAGAAGTTACTTACAGATTAGCCTTGCCGCAGACTTTGGAAGGAGTCCATGACGTCTTCCATGTATCTCAGTTGAGGAGGTACATACCGGATCCGAGTCATGTACTTGACCATTCCGAGATCACAGTCGGCCCGAGCTTATCGTACCAAGAGGAGCCTATTGAGATCCGGGACAAGAGCAAAAAGGTGTTGCAAGGTCAGACTATCCCTCTAGGTCGCATCGCATGGAGGCATCACGCACCAGGTGAGTCGACCTAGAAATGCGAGGAGGATATTAGACAGCGCTATCCCCACCTTTTTGAAGGACTAGGTACGTATTAGCATTTTTTTATTCAATCTATAGTTCTTACCATACGTATGTTTTAATTTCGAGGACGAAATGCTCTAAGGAGGGTAGGTTGTAAACCCCCGACCAAATTAGGGTCCAATTTGAGTTAAGTTGAGAAGACTTAGATTTAATTGGACACAATTAGAATAATTGTGCAATAATTATATGTCCTAATACACCTTGCCCACACCAGTAGTTATCTTCCACCCAAGGTCACGAACAACTCTTAGACATGCCAGACTACCCCTCTAACCATTGTACAAAACTATATACCCGTCATTTCATCTCGACTTAGTGTCGCAATATTCGTAAGTGAGCGCCTTGCGCATTAATTGGTAATTTAATTAAGTTGAGGCCAAGTTCACCTAAAACAGATCTAGACCAAGCCGTGTACACCATAGACCAGCCCCACCCTAGAGCCTGGCCGGCCCAAATATCAAGGATGGCCCACGAGAGCCAATATTTATAAATATATATACTTCCACATGAAAACCCTAGTTTTACTATTCCTAAAACCCTAGCCGTTCACCCGCGGTCTCCGAAACCCCCCTACCGGCTGCCGACTACATCGGCCACCGCCAGTCACACGCGGACAGCGAACCCCCGACTGCCGACTTTACCCCACCGCCTGCCACCGCTAGCACCGGCGCCAACCACCACCATCCCAACCTCCCACACCAACCGTTCCCCCGACCGCCTTCAGTCGCCCCGACCGCCTTCAGTTCCCCCGACCGCCTCAGTCACCGCCCGCCACCACTCCAGATCCACCCGACCGTCCCCTCCCCCCTCCGAGACCAGTCAGTCACCCCCACCGCTGCCTAAGTCGCCGTCGCCGCTGATACTTCTGCCGCTGCCGACGCCGGAGTCCACCACTCGTCGGAGGACGCCCGTCAGCAAGGAGACCCTCGTCCGGTCAACTAGGTATAAACCTGACTCATCCCTCCTTGTATTGTATCCACATAAGATCGTTGTGTCGTCGTGTCAAGACTTGTAGGATTGGACACAAACTCAGTTAACCCTAATTAGGTATATGATGGCATGTTGATTAACAAGAGTTAGAATTTGGTTAATAACTAACTATTCCTTAATAAGAAGACCTGTTGTTAGAAACATGAAATTTATCAATAAAAACTTATACATCGCCAAGTATGCTGAATATAGGAATTTCAAAACCAATAATTGTACTAGACATAATGAAGCTTCGTAAAACCCTAGACGTAGTAATTATTGTCTCAAGGTACATGTTAGCCGAGGACAGAACACGTGTACACCCTAGCTACGTGCATAAGTGACGCTGTATTCGAGCAGCCGTAAACTTGCGACAGTATTCAAGTATAGCATTGTAGTCGTGTGTATTTAATGTTTAGTGTCTGATATCTATATTTGTTATATTATATTGGTGTGTTTAGGATCTTTGGATCAGCCAGGAGATGCTGCAGGAGCAGGCTATTAGCTTTCACATCTTCAGGACCCAGGCAAGATACCTTGCCGTATTTACTGTTTAATTTAGATTATGCATATGTTGTATGATTCTTGTTGCTTTATTCATATGACTATGTGCGTCCGAGATTGACTCGGGTGCATCGACGGTTACGTCGATGATTTATATATCTGACCTAGCCAATAGCAGACTCACCCCAGTTAGGAGGATACGTTGATGTCTTCCAAGACCTGACACTTTTATACATATTCACTGTGACATTCATATTGGGATACGGGTCCGCGTATTCGACTAGCTATCGGTGCGTGTGACATGCATCACGGTTAGAGCATAATTTAGGATATTTTATTTGTAGAGACTGGCATATAGATACGCGGTATGCATGTCAAGCATTCGACTGGTGTATTTGCATTGGGCAGGGAGGATAACTAGTAGGCGTATGGGGTACACACATTAGAGCCGTGATTTCGGAGCAACCTCGGATCCAATGATTTCCTTTACATTGATGTCACGTTCTTCGGAGCGATATAGACGATATACTACACTGATGCTACATTCTTTGGAGCGTTATGGACGATATATAGTACCGATGCCACTCTCTTCGGAGTATGGACGTTATTCCTACGCCTACCCATATGTACCAGCGTTGTCCTCGCATTGCATTCACTTAGATGGTTAGCACACCCTTGTTGTATTTATTTTATTCAGTATTATATATGGCATATTTCTATGTATCTTATTACGTCCCTCTGAGGACCTGGTACCTTTCCAGATTTGGACGAGGCATATTATCCTACAGTGTACGGCCTAGGACAGGAGACGAGATAAGCTACAGCTGAGGAGTTAGAGGTGCTACCGTTAGAGTTCCCGTGATCACTTGGTAGGCCTTCTGCCTAGGATTGGACGCATCATTATCTAGTCAGCCGATGCCCTGGTCATCACTCTTTTATTTATCATTTCAGTACATTTATTCTGTCATAGTAGTGGGTTTGTTCCCACCAGACTTTATTGGTTGTACTAAGATATCTTGAGACTGGTGTTTATCTTCCTGCAGTTTATTTGTACTTCTTATTGTTTTATATTATGGATGAGATTAGATTACTTGCTGTTGAGTTATATGGGACATGTTAGTATTAGGACAGCGTAGCACTATTTGTTAGGATCTATTAAATTGGGATATCCTTGGAGATGTGTCAGCTGGCTACTGCCACGTGACCTAGTTCCATATATTTGGGACTGGGGCATGACATTTGACCATATATATTTTGCTTGATCATTTGTTTGCTTGCATTATAGATGATTCATGTTATTGTATTGGTCTCGGACAACTTGTGCACAAGGTCTTGTCTCTCGAACGGTTCCTGGGGCACTGGGAATCGCTCGGTCCGGAAGAGATTTTTTTCTACCCTTAGGATACGGTCCTATGGGGTCTAGTAGGTGATGTGTCTATTAGTGTTTTGTAGAATCCATGATGTCACAGCTGCTAATATTTGTGTGTGTTGGTGAAGAGATGAACTTTGAGTTATAGCTGCCAACACATGGGCGTACTAGTGCAGAGCTGAACCTTGAGTCGTCGCTGCTAATCATGAGGCTACCCATGGACCATCATGTAGTTAGGGTGCATGCTAGGTTAGCCTTCTTGCATACCTAATTGTTTGATACAGAGACGGACAGGGATATAATATATATGTTTCTGCAAATTGTTGCTAACTTGTATGTCTGCTGCAGGATAACAGTTTGGCAAGGGGTAAGGAACACGAAGAGTATTGTCACAACCCGCACCCGGATTTGGGGCACGAGTACATGGGTACGTCCAGCCTACGTTACAGCATCGGTGGTAGAACGCTGTCTAGGTCATGATACTATCTAAACAATCTCACATGAGCATCCAACTCCATAAGGAGATATGGATAACATAATATAATATGAACAACATACTCAATCACATAACTACAGCACGATAAGATATCGAAGAAGAAATAAAATGCAACACAAGTCTAAATAGAAATAATCTAACTCAACAATAAAATCCAAGTCTCAACAAAGTATGCCAGAGACAAATTCGGTACCAATAAACTGCTAAAAGAAACTGACTAAGATAACTAGTGATTCCGGCTAGACCTCCCGGAATCATAACTAAACTACCAAGTCCAAGTCTGTAGCTACTCTCCCTGTGGTCCATAAAGTGTTGGACACCGGTCCTCTAAGGCATAGTCTGGAAAAATATTTCCAGTCAGGAAGGAGCAAAGTACATCTCTAATAGCAGTTCTATATCAATGATATAAACTATGCAGCAGTAAATAGATAGAAATATACAAGATGCATATACATGTACGAGAGATATACAATAAAGGAAATACTGAAAATACTGTAAATAAATGCGGGAGGGAACAATATGTCAATGAACAAGAATACTATGACTAAGTGTGTGAGTACTAGCTTTAACATATGATCGGCTTGGGAACTTGTACGAGAATAATGGCCTGGCTGGTCATATGTGTAGTGCATGACCAACACTTACGAGAAAGCAAGACTTGTACATGAAGGATATGATCACATATCTACACTAAAATACTTTCCACCCCCGACTGGTATAGTAGATCCAACCATGGTACGCTATGGCACGGCTCTCCCCAGAAATTAGTGTCTGTACATGCATAAGATAAACAATAAAACAGGACTTGTATAAGATACACCATGAACAAGGAATAACATCTCATGACGAGATCCGGATATACCTATCCGTTTAACCATCGTGTCAAGAATATGGATATTTACACTAGATACAATGAACATAGGGGATATCATAAATAAGAAACTATCAGAGAATGTACTCGCATGGGGTCCTTAGCTGTCAATACCAATGTCCTGCTCCTGAAGTCTCGCAGGACGATCCAATAGTCCTATACACATATAATACAATACAATATTGCATCAGACATTATACTAACAACCACAAAATACGATGAACTCAGGGCTACTCTAGGTATGACACTGTCCACTAGGGTCAAGTGCGCGTCTAATTGCGCGGGTGTCGTGTCTGTTATTGTTGTGTAAGACAGACAGACAGTAATAATACGGGTCTTGCCAATACGTCAGTGTACATGTGGCAGTCAACTAACATTTATATGGTCACAGGTCAATGTAACTACGGGGTATCCGTTGGTTACACTTGGGTCATCTAGTACATATCACATTATTCATATCATTAACTAACATATACATTAATTATCCATTTGTTACAAATATAATATATATATATATATATATATATATATATATATATATATATATATATATATATATATATACTTTAAATAAAATTAATACTTTGCATATATATAAACATATATAGAAAGAGAGATACAATAAGTATATATTTTTAATAGAATTAATACTATATGTACAAATATAAAATATATACTAGGAAATACTTTATACAATATATATACATATGAATATATGCTAATTTAGAATCATACTATATATACATATACCAAAATACATTTAACCTATACTAATACATGTACCATACATACTAACATATACTATGTATGTATATATATACTAATTTGAGAATATATTATATATATATATATATATATATATATATATATATATATATATGTATATATATACCAAGTGAAAATATGCATATAGTATATTTATATATATACCAATATACACATAATAACCAATGCTAATACGTATACTAATACATGCATGCATACACCCATATACCAAATACGTACACGTATACGTGTACGCGAGGGAAGAAAATCGAACATGTTTGCGTGCCCGACGACGACGGGGATGCCGACGGTGTCCACGACGACGATGAAGACGAAGGTGACGATGACGACGACGACGATGGTGAAGGGTGGTGGTCCTGGTGGTGTAGGGTGGTGGAGCTGGTGGCACGGGGTGGTCGAGAAGGAGGAGGCAGGGGGTGGTGGTATGAAGTGGCCGGAGTTGGAGGTTGCAGCGGGAGGAGGGAGCTCGGGAGGAGTCAGGAAGAGGAGAGGAGAGCAGGAAGCTCCGGCTGGCAGTCACGGCGGTGATGTTGTACGGTGGTGATGATGTGCGGTGGAAGGAGGGAGGTGCCGGAGTAAATGGAGTGGCCGGGGGGAGCTCTCGGTCATGGTAGATAGGTGGTTTAATGGAGGGGAGTTGGGCTCGACGGAGGTACTGGAGGGAGGTGGCTGGTGGCGCTGGTGGTGGTAAAGTTTGGCCGCCGGGGTCGGGCTCGAACGGGTGAGGAAGCTGTTGTGGTGTTCTGATGACGATGGTGGTGGTGGTTCTTCAGGTGCAGCGGGGTCGAATTGGAGCTCTGGTCGAGGAAGATGAGGGGTGCTGCTCGGGGTCGATTCCTGTTGAGTCACGGCGGGCACCGACTCGTGGAGGGAGATGGCCGGTGCAGTTAGTGGACGGGTTTGCTGGGGAGAAGGACAAGTCGGGTGGCAGTGTTGAGCTCCGGCGGGTCGGCCGGAGCTGGGGGCGGCCGGGCTGGCTTAGGGTTCTCTTGGTGATGGAGGGAAATGAAGAAGAAGAAGAAGAAGAAAGGAAGAAGAAGAAGAAGAAGAAGAAGAAGAGAAAGGGAAAATGCTATAGGCTACGGTTGGGTTTGTGAGGAGGGAGGAGAGAGAAAGTGGGGAGCTTCCAAGGTTTGGGAATTGGGGCATGCTCTTGGGAAGGGTGTGAGGAGACATTAAATAGAGGATGTGATGGAAGGTGTGTGGTGATGATAAGCCCCATTTTGAATGGGTGGCCAGGATTCGTCATGAGAAAATTACTCATACAAAGAGAGGGGTTGGTTGACTTGTCAAGAATTAGGGTTTCTCCATTTGGTTTGAACCAATAGGGTATTGACACCTAATACAATATTTGCAAATAAGCCCCCTTAAATTTGGGTATTTGCACAAATACATGAAATAATAAAAAATTGGTGGGTGATTTGGTGTTTGGTGTTTTGTAGGATGAGGGGGTGTTGTGTGTTTTGTATGGGCTTAATAAATAAGGTATTTGGATTAAATTGGGTTAAAATTAGATTAGTCAAAGTTGGTATCCCCAATTTAATTAAAGAATAAATGCAAGCGGTGTTCTAAAATTAATTAAAGGTACATGGGGCTAAAATTAGGTGGGACAGAAGTGTCATGAATGAAGAAGACTCAGAACAGAATATTACCCTAAATTGGGTTACACGAAAATGGGTTGAGATTGTGTCTCCAATTTCAATTAGAACGCACAACGATACAAAGTTGGATTTTATTTAGAAATTAAATAAACGTCCGCGATGAATATTGTGCGGCTAAAATGAAGCGCAAGAGAGCATAATTATGAGTTACACAAAGGTCAGGAAAGGTGTAGGCTTGGTTTCAGTCTTGGACCCTTTAATTGGTCTGGCTAAACGGGTTGAGTTGGTGTCTCAAAATTGATGGCAACGACACAGGTGTGCGACACAAGATTAAATAATAGATTTCGGATACGGGAAGTTGTGCAATTAAATTAGAGCACGAAAGATTATGATTTTGAGTGACGGAAAAGTCCAGCGCCTAAGTTGGCGTGTCAAGTCTAGAATGCAACAACTTGTTGGAAATTATAGGCTAGTGTTGGGCTCCGAATATTGCAACAACGGTAGGGTACAACAATTAAATAAAATTACGGTAATTAATTACAACCTCAAATAATTAAATCCTAAATAATACTAATTAAATTCATAACCCTATAATTCGGTCAAGTGTTCATCTAGTGGGCTTCTAGGTCAAGTATACTAGCTCAACATTAAGAACACTGTATATAATATATATGTAAATACATATCTCATACAATTATTTAAATTAAATACACATATCATGAAATATTTTAAAAATAACTACCATAATATTAATAATATATAAAAAGTCAAAAATATCCCTATTTTCAGAATGTGGTAGTGACAAGTATGTATATATATAGCCTACTTGATCTTGATTATGTGCATCATAGAGCTTATCTGATAGTGTTTCATGCATTTGCATCGGTCGGACAATGGCTATTAGTGCAGAGCTGAACCTTGATCACGGCTGTTATTTTAAACATATTTTAGTGAAGAGCAACCATGAGTCACAACTGCTAATAGCATCAGATAAAAGAGTTATTAGTTAGAGGGATTACCGCTACAGATCCTGAGTTTCTCGGGGACCGAAATCATATAGATAGTTTATCTTATTTGCTTGAAAGAAGGATAGTACACTTGATGCACTTGTCTTGATTCGAGATGAACAGTCCACTAGAGATAATTTTTGTTCCTAAGAGTTAGTAAATATGGCTCATGATATATGCTGCACACTGCACGATAGAACACTGTCCCTATAGCTTGCTTGTATGTTTGAATATGCAAATTATTTTCAAAGCTATATTTTCAAAAGAAGTAAACTGATTCTAACCCTGTGTTGCATGAAATGAAGCTAGGTAAAAGTAGCAAGATCACTAGTTATGTAATATTTTGCCACATGCTTACTTAGTGTTGGTTTCAGGAAGTGTTGCTTTTGTTCGTTGATTTATACTCACCAGTACTTTCTCCAAAGTGCTGAACCACCAACAGATTGCTTGTTCATAGGTGCTGGATCGTCCAAGGAAGCGATAACCGTACCTCATCTCCAGGACCCAAAAATTTAGAGTCAATGCCTTGAGCCGTATCGAGTTGTGCTTTAAGCTGCTTTTGTATAAAGGGATGTAATGTATGGAACGATGTCATTATATTCAAAAGAGTGCTTGAGCGATTTGTAACCCCGTCTTAGCGCCGCTTGTAACACCTTTGAATATCAATAAAGATGCTTATTTTCTTTTGCCATTGTGTTCTTTACTTTTCTGCAAAATGTGTCGATGCTTCTGTCTTGAATAGCTTACTTGCCCTTGTTCAATCTTTGGCCTTGTACAAGCGTAACTTAGGCTTGCACGGCATCACGCCCGTGCGAGGACGGTCGGTCCCGTAAGGACCCATGCGAGGACGAACGGCCCTTGCGGGGTCGGGGCATGACATAATGGTATCAGAGCAACTCGATTCTTTGCCTATTCTGTTGCCTTCGACTCAGAGATGTCCCCATTATCGTGCTGCAATGAGCGTTCCATACAATAAGTCCATATATATTCTCAAAGGTGCACAAAAAAGTTTTCTTGTTTGTTTTCTTGTTGTTTAGAGATGTAATTTCGTGATTCTTGATTTGCTTATGTTTTCGATTGAGGATGGTGAGGGATGAGGACTATCGCTGCTCTGGATTTTCTAAGTTTCTCCTTGAGTTTTGAGGATGAAACTTTTTATTGGTGGGTAAGTATGTATTGCCCCTCTCCACGTAGGCACTATGTACATGTGATCTCGCTTTGCTTGCTCGAGCGGAAGCCTTCTCGAAGAGTTCCTGATCGAAACACAAGACGATTGATCTAAGTGAGTGGACATAACTTCATTCTCTGATTTTTGCATGCCTTAATAATGAATCTGAGTTTTTGTAATGCTTGTTTTGCTTAATAAGATAATGTTCGCATTGAGAATGATAGAACGAGAACCTGCTTTCTTAACAAGAGAACTTGTATGCTTGTCTAAAAAAGATAAAACCTTGCCATGCTAAGTCAAGATAGAAAAAAAAATGTCGCATGCTTAGTTACACTACCACCGCTATCAAACGAACCATTGCCATGCTAAAAAGATAAGTAAAAGAATTGCTTGAACAAGTCTATTTTTGTCATATGCCAAGTAAGAGTAGAATTGCATGCCTTAGTAATAAGAGATGGAAGAACTACTATCATGCTTGCATACATAGAGTTTTCTCGTATATTTCCTATCGTACTGAAAGAGATAGAGATATTGCATGCTAGTTGTTATGAAATCGATATCGTGCTTGCTAAAATATATTTTGCCTGTTTTGCTATATCGAACTGCTATATGTCTTTAATTCATATAAGTAGAGACTAATAGTGCACCCTAAGGTACGGTCCTTGTGATCTAGTAGGGTATGCTATTAGTTGTGTGAAAGAGAAAGATGTGTTTTGCTTGACAAGCTGTGTTTTGCTTGACCATATATGTTTTGCTTGATCATTTGTTTGCTTGCATTATAGATGATTCATGTTATTGCATTGGTCTCGGACAACTTGTGCATATGGTCTTGTCTCTCGAACGATTCCTAGGGTACTGGAAATCGCTCGGTCCGGAAGAGATTTTTTTTCACCCTGAGGATACGGTCCTACGGGGTCTAGTAGGGTGATATTTATATTAGTGTTGTGCAGAACCCATGATGTCACAGCTGCTAGTATTCGTGTGTGTTGGTAAAGAGATGAACCTTGAGTCACAGCTATCGACACATGGGTGTGCTAGTGCAAAGCTGAACCTTGAGTCACCGCTACTAATCATGGGGCTACCTATGGACCATCATGTAGTTAGGGCGCATGCTAGGTTAGCCTTCTTGCATACCTAATTGTTTGATACAAAGACGGACAGGGAATAAAACATATATGTTTATACAAATTGTTGCTAACTTGTATGTCTGCTACAAGATAACCGTTCGACAAGGGGTAAGAAACACAAAGAGTATGTATATATATAGCCTGCTTGATCATGATCATATGCATCATAGAGTTTATCTGATAGTATTTTATGCATTTGTATTAGTCAGACAATGGCTATTAGTATAGAGCTGAACCTTGGTCACGGCTGCTATTTTGAGAGTATTTTAGTGAATAACAACCATGCGTCACAGCTGCTAATATCATCAGATAAAAGAATTATTAGTTAGCTGGATTACTACTACTGATCTTGAGTCTCTCGGTGACCAAAATCATATAGATAGTTCATCTTGTTTGCTTGAAAGAAGGATAGTCCACTTGATACACTTATCTTGATTCGAGATAAATAGTCTACCAGAGATAACTTTTGTTCCTAAGAGTTAGTAAATATGGCTCACGATA
Source organism: Iris macrosiphon (assembly GCA_036927795.1). Classification (NCBI taxonomy): domain Eukaryota; kingdom Viridiplantae; phylum Streptophyta; class Magnoliopsida; order Asparagales; family Iridaceae; genus Iris; species Iris macrosiphon. The sequence goes on along the minus strand of JAYESA010000016.1, from coordinate 52,213,939 downwards.
CATGCTGCACACTACATGATAGAACAATGTCCCTATAGCTTGTTTGTATGTTTGAATATGCAAACTGTTTCCAAAGCTATATTTTTGAAAGAAGTAAACTGACTATAACCTTGTGTTGCATGAAATGAACCTAGATAAAAGTAGCAAGATCACCAGTTATGTAATATTTTGTCACATGCTTACTTAGTGTTGGTTTCAGGAAGTGTTGCTTTTGTTCGTTGATTTATACTCACCAGTACTTTCTCTAAAGTGCTGATCCACCAACAGTTTGCTTGTTCGCAGGTGCTAGATCATCTGAGGAAGCAATAGCTGCCTTATCCCCAGGACCCAAAAATCTGGAGTCGATACCTTGAGCCATATCGAGTTGTGCTTTGAGCTTCTTTTGTATAAAGGGATGTAATATATGGAATAATGTCATTGTAATCGAGAGAGTGCTTGAGCGATTTGTAACCTTGGCTTAACGCCGCTTGTAACACCTTTGAATATCAATAAAGATGCTTATTTCCTTTTGCTATTGTGTTCTTTACTTTTTCTGCAAAATATGTCGATGCTTCCGTCTTGAATAGCTTACTTTCCCTTGTTCAAGCTTTGGCCTTGTGCAAGCGCAACTTAGGTTTGCACGACATTACTTCCGTGCGAGGATGGTCGGTCTCGTAAGGACCCAAGCGAGGATGAACGGCCCCTGCGGGATTGGGGCATGACACACATGACCTTCTTGGCACATCATTTTGGCCTATGCGCCATATATCCCCTGCGCCTGTAACACTTGTTAGTAGGAATTTACTTTTATGGTACTTTCTTGTTATTTGCTAGCTTGTCCTTTGTTTGGACTATTTTGTGGAAATCCTATGAATGTAAGTTTTCCTTAAAAAGGCTTTAATCTGGCTGTGGCATTTACCTCAGCATGGAATCCTGAACATGGATTGTAGTTATATTGTTAATCATAAACTCTTAATTTTTGGATACATGGCATGTACTGATATTCCTGATAGTGGCTCGACGAAGCGCACTCCTGACTTGCTAGAATTTCCTGAATTGGATTACTTGAACAGTTATGTAACTACCACTTTCCACCATAAGGATATTTTGGTAATTTTGCATGTTAAAATTTTTATATATTAGTTTATATTAGTGATTATCTATAATTATATTAGTGATATTTAGTGGCTAGCTAATTAGAATTTGTAAGTGTTAGTTAGTGCTAATTATTGTTAGTCATGACTTTAGCAATCAGAATTTAATTAAGTTTAGTGTCATGAAATGAATATTCTTTTTAGTTGTAGAGATTCTTTCCTTTAGTTAAATTAGATTACATTTATGACAAATAGAGAAGGGATTTTGAGTCATATCAAACTATTCATAACCCTAATCCTAACCCTAACCCTAAGAGGGAGCTTATATAAGCCTTTATTATTCTTTATAGCCTCTATTGCTTTCCTAATTAGTTCATCCCCAAATTGAGAAGAAAATCCTAATCCACCCATTTTCAAATCTCATCCCTCTCATTTTCATTTTCCAAGGAGGCTAAGGAGCTTGTCATTGCTAGAGGAAGCTTGAAGAGGAGTCCAAGTGTTGAGGATCGTGTCCGCTTCATCTTTTTCATGTCCAAATTTGGAGTTCTTCAAGGAGGTCACTCAAAACCTAGGTAATTTTTTATTTTCTACTCTATTTATGGTTAAGAACATCCATTGGACCTATAGGAACCCTTCCATAGGTGAAATTTGTTTTCTATGGCTAGATCTAGGTGCTAGAAGCCCTCATTTATCTAGGTCTATGATTTTTTTCTTGTGGAATATTGTTTTGTGCCTCAAATTTGGGGGTTTGAGCCAATAGGTGTTAATTTCTATTAGTTGTATTATAGTTCACCATTATATATATATATATATATATATATATATATATATATATATATATATATCATATATCATATATTATGTGTATAGATGGTTTTTCTATGATTTTGATGGTGTATCATAGCATATCATGAGTTTGTACTTAAGGTGTTTGATATATTGCCTAGGCTAGTGTGTGGTGGCATTGGAGGAGTTAGTTTGGAGCAGTGATATTGTGTTGTGTGGTGCAAGTGTGGTCTAGTAAGTTGCAGAGCAACTGTGCAAACTAAAACTGTGGTGCAGGTGATATTGGTACTGCTGCTATTGTTATGGGGTGTGTCATGTAGTGCAATGTGAGGTATTGGTCGGGTTGGAGCATGTGGATGAGGGATGGCATCACAGTAGAGTATGCACACAGGTGCAGATCTTTGTGTACTGCTTGTGTGGGAAAACTTGGAGTTGTACGATTGTGTGTTGGTGTGTGGGGTGATGTCTGTGTTAGCTTGGGCAACAACTAGGGTGTTTGGGTTGTTGTTACATACAATAATTTGTAAGGCTCGGGTAGGCACTTGTGGCAGTAGCTTGGGTGATGGGCAGGGAAGATGTGATACCTGGCAGTGCACAGGTATAATGTATATTATATTAGGCAGTAGGGAATGAGATTGATTGCAAATAGAGGGAGGAGCTGTAGGATGATTGAGGCTATACAGGCAGGGTTACTGGGCTCTTTAGTGTGCGTTAAAGGTTAAGACAACAGTAACAGTCAGTGGAGAAGGGTGGCATCTAAGTGAGTTTAGTATAAGTGTTCGTGTACATCACTTGGTTGGTGAGGTATCCAACTGATACCTTAGTGTGGAGGGTTATGGATATTTTGTGCATTGATTTCAAGGGTTAGTAGTGCACACAGATGTACAAAATTGGGCAATATTGTAGGGAACTGCAACATACAGTGCAACAAGGTAGGAGGTTTGTGTGTGCAGAGTTGTGCACACGAGTGTGCAAAAAGGTTTGGGTCCATGACTTGATATGCAGTGGGGTTTAGCTCTGAGGGAGAGTTGACCGTAAGATATGTGTAGATTAGTGTGTTAGATTTAGTATTAGAGTATCAGTCTGTGGTAGGATACCATGGGTGCAGGGTTAGCATGGTATCAGTGATGCAAATGGGTGTATCAATAGAAGGGAAGTTGAAAGATAAGGTAGTATAGGTTCTATAGAATTCTTCAAGGCTTTCTCCCTGTTTTGTTGTGAGTAAATGCAATCTGGAATAAAGCAACAACTGGGAACATCAGTAGTAGTGTCAGGTTAACAATAAGCAATTGAAGGGGAGGTTGCATTAGGAGCGACAAGTGTATAGAGTTGCTAAGTGTGCAAGGTCTGAATGTAAGTATTAGAGTGTATAAATTTGTGCACTTATGTCCTAGTGAGGGAGAGTGTCAATTAAAAACTTAACTTAGAGTGTCAACCTATGTATCTAAGGGTGTTCAGAGGTTTAGGTGTTCAGTATATTGGAACCAAGTGAGGTGATGTGTGGAGTTGATATGGGTGATGTTGTGAGTGCCAAGTTACCAATAAAAGGGTCAAGTGAAGTGGTATATTGCTGTTGGGGAGGGAAGATACAGGGAATGGAGGGTGTAAGACAGGTTACAAGCCTGGGTGATGAAGGTGTTGGTGGTTGTGCACAAGGGGGGAATTGGTAGTGGTGCAAGTGAGGTAGCTGTGGATGGCACAGCATGGTGTGTGTGTGCACAGGAGAAAGGGGAATGTCGGGTTGCAGTAGTTGCAACCAGGGTTACAACAACAAAGGTTGGAGCCTGTGGTTGCAACTGACTCGAGGGCATGCAACTAGTGCACTGTGTTGCACAATTGGGTCTGCATCGATTTGTACATAGGGCCGCTATTTCAGTTTGTATCAGGAGTGAGGACTGATACCTACATTCATTACAATAGGTAAGAAGTGTATTAGTTTGAGTGTTGAGTTCTAAATAAGTATCAGTAGGTATCCTTAAGTAAGGGTATTACCTAGAGTGACAAGAATAGGAAAGGTATCTTGGACGTGTAGGTAGTTGTCCTGACATGGTTAGATGTGGGAAGTATTGGTAACCAGGATACCCATGTATGTGGGTGAGTGTATCCAAGTGGGGGAAGAGTGGGTATCATGTGGATCAAGTACGAGATATGGGGTATAACTGAGTTTTAGTTGGGAGTATCAGTGTGAGTTGTAGGGTGATAAGGGTATCAAGGTATTAGATTATACCTTGGGCTATGTCTAGGTCTTGGTTATATGACCAAGATATTAGGTCAAGGTAATATAGGTAAGTTGGGGGTATTATTGTTTAGCCATGAGTCAAGTTAAGATATGGGTTGATGGTTGATATTTAGTAGTACTAGGTATGTGTTAAGGTATTGGGGGTATGTTATAATGACTAGATATTTACCTATTGGTTAGAGTATATATATATATATATATATATATATATATATATATATATATATATATATATATATATATATATATAACCCTAGCATCTAGGATACTAAGGTATTGTGATACCAAGGCATAGGTAGTGTTCGATTGTGAGATTGGTAGGTAAATACTATAGGTGTTGAGAAAGACTAGTATTGGACCTAGAAACCTAGGTATAACCTATTTTTGACAAATGTTGACTAGTTTGACCCTAAAAGTCAACCATTTAGGTAGTTGACATAGTTTGACCAATATGACCGAGTCATGACCTAGAAAAACATATTTAGTTTATTTAAACTTGTTTATCAGTTCATTACACCAAATGACATAGAATTTTATATATAGGTCAGTGTGACACCAGTTCGGACACCGATTTGTATTATTTGCTCAAGACCAGAGGCGAGTACATTCTCTGATAGTTTTTATTATTTGATAATTACTATAATTCAAGTATTTAGAAATATTACATTTGATTCTTGACACGATGGTACACAAATTGGTATTGACATTGGATCTTCAGTCATGAGATATTATCTTGACTCAACACAATGATATCGAATACTGCTCATCGTTTGGTATTGGATAACATTGGATAATATTGGTTAACATTGAATACATTGGCTAGTAACGTGTCATGGTAGGATCCATCATATCAGTCGGGGGCGGGAGAAATACTAGCTAGATATGTGATCAAAAACTATTGGCATGTAGTATAAATCATCGAATACTAGTTAATTATACACTTCACGTATGATTGAGCTAATTTTTTTTAGTGTAAATTATTGAATCTCCCAAGCCGATCACATATCTATTTAGTATTTCAAAATACATTGTATGTTGTAGTTTTCATATTCAGTTCATAGATTAAATTGCCTTGTACCTGATATTTTAGTTCCTTCTCTTTTATTTCATATATGCACTGGCTATACCCTATTGCTTACATTGTCTGTCTCCCTTTACTATTGCCATTGCATCATTTTTTTGTTTCTCAATATATATAGCATCCTCTATTTACTATTTTATAGTCTTTGTCAATTAATTGGAACTGCTATTGGGTTATACTTTGCTTCATCCTGACTGGATATATTTTTCAGACGACGACTTAGAGAACTGGTATCCCACATACAATGGACCACAAAGGAGGATAGCAAGTGATTGCCGGAAGGTCTAGTCGGAATCAGTAGTTATCTTAGTTAGTTTTTATTAGCATTTTTGGTACCAGATTTGTTTCTGGCTTATATTTGAGACTTTGATATTGTTGATGTTATTGGATGTTGTTGATGTTTAGACTTTATAGTTATGTTAGACTTCTTTGATATCTTATTGTACTTTAGATATGTGATTGAGTATTATGTTGCTTTAATTATCTTTTCCTCCTTATAGAGTTGAGACATTATTGACTGTTGAGTTTTATATTGTGTGAGATGCTATATAGTTAGTGATGACCTAGACAGAGGAACTTGAGCCAGAACTCGACACCGACAAAATACTACTTCACCGGTATAGTTCTCAAACCAAGCTCCTCATCCAGAAGATGGGATACGATATAAAAACCACTAGGGACTTGACCACGACAAAGGACGATGGCTGCCTTTGCGTATGCAGGCTCTTACAGGTAGGTCCGAGGATTACGACCATAAGACCAAGCATGGCTTAGGGTACGTCACGCCTACCATGACCCCCAAAGGTGTAAACACCCAAATTTTTCAGAAATTAAAATATAAATTTTTAGGATTTTTTTGGCAATTTTTAAATAATTAAAATAAATATTTCTCTGAAATTAAATAATTTTGTGATTTTAATAAATATTAAAATATTATGAAAATAATATTTTTGAGTGTAAAATAAATAATTAGGCATAGTATAATTTTACTGGAATTTATTGGACCCAAAAACTATTTTTAAAGACCTAAAAACATAATTTTAAAATAAACCAGACTGAACCGGTTTAAACCATCCTGAACCTAACTAAATCGAACCCTAATTAAACCAACCCAAACTCCTATCGGGTTGAATTCGGATCCGTACCCATCTACCCGAACCCGCCTACCCGACGCGCTAGGACCCTACTACAGCAACCACTCAAATTCGAACCGACGTCGGCCGCTCCCCTCCCCTAGTCGTTTTCACCGTCGCCTTTTCACCTCCCACAACCGCTGACCGACCAACTCCCTCCCCGCACGTCTACCCCATTGGCCGACCCCTCCGGTCCCCATCTTCCCCTATATAAACCCTCGATCGGCCGCCCCTTCACTCACCGCTGCTTCCACCACTCCGGCGACCTCCGGCCTACTCCGAACTTCCCTCCACCATGACCCCGACGCTGCCTCTGCCACATCCTTCGCCGTGACGACCCGTGCCAGTCTGGCGACTCACCCCGAGCACCCTAGACCCTGAGCCGCCATCACCAACCACCACCATGATCTTCAGCTCTGCCCCGAGCTTCCGTCGTGACTCGACACTGACACCGCCGTCGACCAGCAGCCACAGTAGTCACAACAGCGCTGCCATCTACCGCCGACGAGCACCGCTACCCCGCAGTCGCCGCAGCAGTGCCACCCCATGCACGTAGTTCAATCATTTCTGACCCTTTTTCGGTGAGTCCTTCTCTCTCCTTGTCGTGTCAGTTTTGAATCGGCTGTTGTGACATGTTCGCTGTGTAACCCTCTCGAACTCCGTACAATTCGTTCGGGGTATCACGTCCTGTGTCGGTCGTAAACTGTGACACAAAAATAGGAAAATTAACCCAATTTTCTGTAAATCAGAACATGTCCCGAACTCACAAGTTCATGGCCGATTTAATCCTAACCTGTTTAATAATTCTAAAATTTACTTAAACAGTAAATTAGATAATATAACCGAGTTTCAAACCCTGTAATTAGTTGAATTTAATGTGCTGTAGATTATATTTTATTCGCGGGTAAAATTGACCAAAAACTTGGTTATTTAAAACCCAAATTTTCCCGAACTGGGTGTGCCCTACTAAACGAGGCAACTTGGTCGTGTGCGAATTTCACCGAAAGGTACGCACGATCGATACGGACGTGTAAGATTTTACGGAAGTTAATTTGGATGTGCATGCACACCGGAATCAACGCGTATCCTTCAAAATCTCCCCGTATCGGGCATGTTCTAAAACTCGTTGCAACTTCGTGTGTGCTCGTCATTTTGCAACAAAACTTGTGCCATCGGACTCGTAGCGTTATGTTGGTCCTGTGACCCAAGTTTGGTTCAATTTTGAGAACGTTGATAAAATTCCGTATTGTGGGCCCCACGGCTCCACTTGACGGGCAATTTTGTGATCGGCTCATCGAAATTCAGCTCTGGATATTTTGTTGTGTTCGTATCGTCATTCTGGACTCGTAGACACTAAGTTTGATGAATTTGGAGAAATTTGTCTCTGGTACATTTTTTGGTGCGAAGTGGGCCACATGTGGATCCCGCTTTGACCAGAAATTGTCAATTTTGCCCCTGTGTCCAAATTTGACTTATGAATAGGCAATCCTAGCTATTTTATATCTTCTGAGCATGATGGCCATGATTATTTCAGCATCCGGAGGAGTACCTGAAGATCTTGTTGTGACCGAAGCAACTGTTGAAAACCAAACCCCAGACAAGTGTACCTTGTCAATCTTGCAGTACTTGATTTATATTATTCTCTTAATTTATTTATTTGATATATCTGTTCAACCTAGGACCGTGTGATATTGCTTAGCGTCCAAATAATATTTGGGTGTCGACGTCGTACGCGGAGTCGTATAACGTCACTTAGAGAGTTGATATTACGATCCTATATTTTCATGCTTGCATTATCAAGTACGTCATAGGACACCTGGCACTATTTATGAGATAGAATCTTTCTAAGTTATTCATGGTGATTCTGTATAGGTTACAAGATTCGTGACATAGATCTTACATATGCATATCTATCATTATGACTTGCTGCATTAGTTAGAGGTCATGATCTTGCGTATTATGGACATGAGACGTCATGGACATGAGACGTGTGATTACATTGGGTGGGGAGAGTATTACCATATTAAAGGCTGATTATATTATATATAGTTTTTTGGAGGTGCCTTAGACTTTGAACAGAGCTTTGGCACAAGTTCTGGCCCTTTGAGATATATAATAGTTTCAGCCTGAGTATGATTAATGCTCTCACTTGTATATCACTTAGTTGATTACTTAGTTTGCCCTATTGATACATTTTTATATACTGTATTTATTTGGCTTGAGTTATTCTTGTACCTTGCTATGTCCCCTGAGGACCTGGATTCGGATTATGTCCCCAGGTATAACAGAGGAGATCTACCCCGAGGTATACGGGACATGAGCAGACGTTGGAGCAGTACCAGTACCAGAGGACGAGGTGATGCCGGAAGACTTCTCCTGAGTATTTTATTACTCAGTTATTTTTGTTCTTGATACTTATTTCCTATCTCGTGGGACTATTGTATTAAACGCATTATCGGGTTATTCCCCGAGACATTTATTGAGACTTGTTGATTATTATTTCATCTTGATTATTCTGATATTGATTGTGTTTATCTTCTGTGGATGAGATTAGAATTAGACTATGACTTGTATCGTAGACCATTATATTATTTTTTTATAACTTAAGTACACTCTAATAGGTCCATTAAATTGGGTTTGCCCATTTGTGTGTGATGCTGGTCATTGCCACGTGTCTAGTCCCTCGGTATTTTGGGACTGGGGCGTGACAAAAGGCTTGGATGAAGATAATGAGTTACACTCTCACTCTTCAGAATCATTCTCTTAGGACTTCTACATCACTATCGGAGAGATGCTCAAACAAACATTGTCTGCCAATATGGTGTCAGCTGACCCTGAGAAAGACGATGAGGATCCACCTAAACTCTTTGAAGTAGAATCGTGGGCCCAATGCCTAGACACATAATGTAAGATACGGTTCGAACAACGAGAACCTCCTACTGAGGACGAAGTCATACAAATCAATCTGGGCATCCTCCCCTAAACTGATCTTTACCAGCAAGAGTCTGTCTGATGAGGATCGGAAATCCTTACTATAGCTCATCAGGGAATACATCGATGTCTTTTCCTGGAGTTACGAAGACATGCCGGGACTGGATCCCCAAATTGTGGTCCAAAAACTCAATATCTTGTCGAACGCTAAGCCGGTCAAGCAACAGCAATGATGGTTCTGGCCAAACATCATGAACGCCATTGAAGCTTAAGTCAAAAGACTGATATCTAGTGGGTTCATCCACAAGGAACAATATCCGGATTTGGTAGCCAACGTCGTACCCGTCGATAAAAATAACGGGAATATCCAGATTTGCATTGACTTCCGTAATCTAAAAATGGCATGCCCGAAGGATGAGTTTCTCCTTCCGATCACAGATATAATGATCGATAATACTTGGCTTCGAGCGCGTATCTTTCATGGATGGATTCTCAGGCTACAATAAAATCAAGATATTTCCCGATGACGAGAAGCATACATCATTCCGAACGCTGATAGAAGTATACTGCTACACAGTCATGCCCTTCAGTCTGAAGAACGCAGGTGCTATATACCAGCGAGCTATGAGCACCATCTTTTATGAATATCTGCACAAGATAGTGGAGTGTTATGTTAATGACATCGCTGTCAATATTCGTTCTAAAGATGATCACCTCCGAGACTTGAAGACTGTGTTCGACCTCATGCGTGCGCACCAGCTTAAGATGAATCCCACCAAATCCTTTCTGGGAGTCTCCAACAAAATTTTTTTGGGTTTTGTCATACTTCGAAGGGTATACACGTAGACCCCGACAAGACTAAAGCAATCCCTGAAATGTACCCACCGAAGAACCTCAGAGAACTTCGTGGCCTTCAAGAAAGACTGGCATACATTAGGAGATTCATATCAAACCTCTCTGGAAGTTGTCAGTAGTTCACTTAGCTCATGAAGAAGGGAGTCTCCTTTGTTTAGAATGAAGAATGCTAATGCGCCTTCGATGACATCAAGGAGTATCTCATGAACCCTCCAGTATTAGTGGCTCCCATTACGGGAAGACCCTTCTTGCTATATGTGTGGGTGATAAATCACTCCCTCGGAGCTATGCTAGACCAGAGAAGTAATGCAGGTCAAGAAAAAGCTATCTACTACCTCAGTAGAATGATGGCCGACGTAGAGCACAGATACAACCCCATTGAGAAGGAGTGCTTCGCTTTGGTCTTCGCATTCAGAAGACTTGACATTATGTGGAAGGATAAACCATCCATATGATCTCACGAGTTAATCCTCTCAGGGTCCTCATGACTAAACCCGGAGCGCTCAACCCTCGCCTAGCCACATGGGCAATATTGTTGTCGTTGTACGACATGGTATTTGTCCCAAAAAAGGCTGTCAAAGGCCAAGCATTGGCAGATTTCCTAGCAGCCCACCCTGTACCAAAAATCTTGAAGCTCTACGAGGAGATCCCAGATGAAGTAGCGGACTCAAACATGACCACAAGTGCATAAGCCGTTTGGCGAATGTTCTTCGACGGTGCTTCAAGAACAGGACCCAAAGGCGATTGTCGTTGGCGTCGGTAAAGTACTTATTTCCCCACACGATCTGGTCAAAAACTGCGCTTACTCCCTCACAGAGCCATGCTCCAACAATATGGCAGAGTATAACGCCCTCGTCATTGGGCTCCAACTTGCTAAACAAGTGGGAGTAGACTACCTGGAAGCCTACGGCGATTCCAAGCTGATATTCAGTCATATTCGGGGCAAATACGAGGTCCGGCACGAGGACTTAATTCCCTACCACTAAGCCATGCTTGGAATAATCTCCACCTTAGAGGTGTTCTTCATAGAGCATGTCCCTAAACTACAAAATATCAAGGCTGATGTCTTGGCCGGCCTCGCTGCCACCCTGGCAGTTCCGGTCAAAACCCACCAGCTGAACACAGTGGTCGGTTAAGAGCTGGCCTGCCCAAAAAATAATCTATTTCTCTGCCTGAGCTACTCAGTAGAGATAAACATCGACTCGCATGACTGAAGACTTTCATTTATCAACTACGCAGTCTATAGAATTCTCTCCGAGAACCCAAAGGAAGCCACTTCCATCAGAAGACGTTCCTTCCGATTCTATTACGATATGGCTAAAAAAATAATATATCACCATTCCTATGAAGGTCTTCTGCTATGATGCCTAATGCAGAAACGAAAAAGTCTTTCTGCGAGGCCCACGGCGGGGTTGTGGTGCCCATCAGGCCAGACCTAAGCCACAGGACCGTCTCCAGAGAATGGGTAACTATTGGCCTATAATGGTAGCAGAGGCTGTTGACTATGCTAGAAAATGCCAAGCATGCCAAATTCACGCAGACTATATCCACCAGCCCTCATAATTCCTACACCCAACGGTAGCATCTTGGCCATTTGAAGCATGAGGAATGGATATTATCAGACCAAATATTCTACATTCTTCTAAGAGACATCAGTTCATCTTGGCTATCACCGACTACTCCTCCAAATAGGCGGAAGCTGTTCCACTTGCTGAAGTTAAGATCTCAAACGTGATCAGCTGTGTCAACCATCACGCCATATACCGCTTTAGCTTGCCACAAAGGATCATCCATGATAATGGTCTACAGTTTATAAGTCATACCTTTTACCGATTTTGTAAAAAAAATAGAATCCAGAATGTAGCCTCGACTGCCTATAACCCAGCAGCAAATGGTCTGGCAGAAGCATTCAACAAGACTATTATAAAGCTACTCAAAAAGTTCGTATCATCCAATAAACGTGACTGGAATGGGAAGCTGGATGAATGTCTCTAGGCCTATCATACGACGGTCCGGATACCTACTGGCAGCATGCCATTCTCCTTAATCTACGGAAGCGAAGGGTCCTCCCACTCCAGATCCAAATCCCCTCGCTCCGAGTGGCCCTCTCCAACCGATTGACCGGTGAAGACAATCACCGTCGACGGCTACAAGAGTTGGAAGAACACGATGAGAAGCGTCTCTTAGCATAACAACGCATTGAGTTGTACTAAACACGCCTCTCGGGAGCCTTCAACAAACTGTTCTAGAAGAGGATTTACCAAGTGGGTGACCTCGTCTTGCACTACCAGAATAAGTCAATTTAGCGACGTAAAAAAATGTCGCTAAATGGCCAAAAAATGTCGCTAAATAATTTTAGCGACGTAATTAGGACGTTTTGTTGAATTCGCCTTTAAACTAGTCGCTGACAGAAAAAACGTCGCCAAACATCGCTATCCCGACGTTTTCTAGCGACGTATATGCGTCGCTATATTAGCGACGTGCAGCGACGCAACGTTGCTAAATTAGCGACGTGTATTTTTGTCGCTATATGTCGCTAAATTAGCGACGTAGATAGCGACGTTAGTAGCGACGTAAATAGCGACTTTTATAGCGACATATGTGTGACTCATTTAGCGATATTGTGCGACTAATTTAGCGACGTTATTATGATCTGGCAATACTGTCATGTCAGCAATTTGCGACGGATAGCGACTTGTTTAGCGACGTATGTAGCGACGTATTTAGCGACGAATATAGCAACGTATTCAGCGACGTAATTAGCAATGTGAGTAGACGTCGCTAAACATCACAAAATGTCGCTAAAAATGTCGCTAAAGATACAATAAAAAAATAAAAAAATGAATACTTAATTATTTTCAAACTATTCTTCCTGCAGTTTATGAATTCATAATTTGTACTAATAGACCCAGAGAAACCCTCCGTTGAATTTGCTGGATTCGTCGACCCCCTTCGGTTGAACACTCAACACCGATAAATTAACATATATTTAATATGAATAATATAATAAAATTTGAATAAAACAAAATATTGAGATTATAAACCGAATTAGGAGAAAATATCATCGTAAAGAATACATCAAATATCCATACAACTGAGTCTGAAAGCCTTGTTACAAGAAATAATGTCTGAATGCCTCAAAAATAAAAAATATTCATAAATAACCAAATATCGTAGGTCTGAAACACAAACAATCAATAAACGGTCCTAACTAGGACTACTGCGGATCTGCAGGAGGATGACCACCGGCATGCATGAAGGATAAGAATATATAATACTGCTCCCGTAAAATCGATATCGATGTCGATGGAGAAGACAGTGACGTCGGTGGAGTCTGTGTCATTGTAGGTGCACCAGGAGGACGTATCCGCTCCAACTCTCCTAGTCGCTGGTTGTATGAATCCATGGTAGATAACAGCCTCATACTGCTATAAAACATTGAATCGTGCATCATCGTCAGCCTCTCGTCCATGGACAGTTGTGATGTATGCAGCTCCATCACGCTGTGCTCTATCGACGCTCTAAGATCAGCTGTCAAATCCCGGAGCTTCCTGATGCTGCGCTCGAGCATATTAAATCGTACGATGAGTGTTGCATCGTCCGCCTGCGGCTGGGACAGGGGCTGCTCCTCTATCCTTCGTAGCAACTCGTCACGGAGAGACGCAATCTGACGGTCAACGGTCTTCTGGACTCGGGCCGACGACTCCGAGGGCTGTGTGAAATGCGCACTTATCGGGGAGACCCTAGATGACTGCGTCGCAATAAGGGCACCATAGGATCCCGTACCGTAGTACGTACCCTTATGGAGACCACCAGCGACGGTCACCCACAGCTCGTCCGCCGACAGAGTTGGAGAGGGCTGCAAGGAAGTACCAGCCTCTCCCGCTGTAGGTGCACTAGCACTCGCCTGCTCACGTAGCCTAAGATACTCGACCTAGAAAAGTTTGGATACTCGATAATTGCCTAAGTTATATTAAAATTAACACAAAGTAAAGTAATACTTATATAGGTCTGGGAGGCCCTCTTATTAATGAGATTTTTGCCCTTTCGATGGGTAGCCAGGAAGACTGTCACCATATTTGCATCCTCACCCCTCTGTACCTATTAAAAATATATTATTTAGTACTAAAATTAAATATTTTTTCTACTACCATTTTATCGTACTTGCATTAAAATAATATATCTCAAATAAAAAATATACCAAACGACGAAAATGTCCGTCATCGGAATCGAGCTACCACACCACTTTGCTGCCTTCCGCCTAGCCGCCTTGGCCTTGTTAGACCTTTCCTTGTACCTCGGATCATCGAATCTAGCCCTCATCGCAGTCCAGTGCTCAGGAGTGATCAAACCTTGGATCAGTTTTCCAACGTGATCACGAGCCTTCTGGTCATCCAGAGCATCACGGATAAGCTTGGCGGCAACAGCAGAAAATATCTGCTCGATCAACTCAGTCTGTTGCGGAGGATAGAAATATGTTTGCAACAATAAATAATTTAGTAAGTTATATAATATGCATAAATTAGAGGATTTATATAATATATTTTTATGTTGAAGTGCGCAAACTAGAACACCTTTCTCTCCTCCGGAGCTTCAGAGTAGTTGATCCAAGGGCCACCATAGTTGTTCCTCAGAAAGAGGCCCAGGCATCTCTGTATCGACCAGGGACGATATCTATACAGAGATAATTATTTTTATCGAAAAAGTTAATATATGATGAATAAAGAAATATACAATATATATTATGCTAAACCATCTAATTGACTTACTTTATACCTTCGGCCCAAATCTCTGTCCTCGTCTCCTTCGGAGGTGCGCATGGAGGATCTAGCTGATGCTGGGACAAGGTTGGCTCAACCTTCTCCATATGCTCATATGTCTTCATGGTACCGTCGGCAGGAGGAACGCTGGACGAGGGAGTACTATCAGGCCTGGAACTACTTATCCCAGGAGTGATGCCACGTAACGTCATCGCAGTCGGAGATGTGACTGATCGATATACTGGAGTATATCCAGAACCAACAGTAGGCAGTACCGGAGGAGTACTCCGTCTACCTCGGGACCTGTCGAACCCTCCACATTGTCCTGTCATACTTGATAACAACATATGATGAATAAAAAATACACAAATATATAGTATATTCTACAGTCAAAATGTTATGCAATCTCACAGCATTCACAGAATTGTACAGTAAATAACTACTGGTGTCACAAGTCTAAATGGATAGTACATTCTACAGTCAAAATATAATACATATCTTCGTCAAAATAGTAAATTCTATAGTCAAAATATAGCATTCTACAGGCAAAATATTTTATTTTCAATCATCTTCAAAAAAATTATCTTGTTCGCCTTCCTCGTCCTCCTCTTCCTCTTCCTCTTCCTCCTCATCTTTACTTTCATCTACTTCGTCTTCATCTTCCTCTTCCTCTTCGAATAATTCTATATCTTCTATATTATTACTCGTGTAATGAGTAACTTCTATTGAGTCCACATCTACAATATTTGTTACAAGAGGTAGCTCGTCCTCCTGATAAGCTATTTTGTCAATGTCAAAGGTATTTCTAGCTTTAGTCTTGCATACTGCCTACCAATCCGACCTCGCTGTCCCCCGTCTAGGATAAGTTATGAAGTACACGAGCTGAGCCTAACTTGATAGGATAAATGGTTCGTAGCCTTGATATCTACGCTTCTAGTTTATATCCCCAAGGCCATGCTTGTCAATTTTCCAACCTTGATCTTGAATTGGATCGAATCTTTCACACTTGAATAGCACGATCTTAGCAGGTTCTGTGCCATAATTATATGTCAACTCCACAATCTCTCGTAAGATGCCAAAAAAATTATTGCCTAGATCGACGTCTTTGTAGTTCAAAGATTTGATACACAAACAACTATTTTTCGTGGAATCAAGATCCAAAAAGCTGTCTCTGATCAGAGCATTTGTTGACTTTAATCTAAACCCATTCATACAGAAACTTGGCCATATTTTGACGGCAGTAATTGGTCCCTTGGCTAGAGTTCTAATAGATTCAGTCTCGGGTGTTATTAGACGATCGACCTAAATACCAAAGTAGCGATAGTAAGTTATTTATTGTGCAAGTGCAGAAAGAAAATGTAATTACCAAGCTCCTTACATATGCGCTCAACCAAGAAAGAAAATGGCATCTCATTTCTTGTTCTACTTCTTTGTCTGTTATGTAGGGTCTAACCGACCTCAACTCATCATTATATGTGCTGAAAAATAACGAAGCAACTGCTGATTAGTAGCATAATAGTAGCTTATACTATTATATTGAGATGATGTAAACGTGGACGTATTAATTACTTACCTCTCTAGCTTCTCCACTTTATCCTTGTCGCAATTGAGTAATATATACAACTGAGCAGTCCTTAGCTCGTTATCATTCAAATATCTCTTCTTCATTTTCCCCGAAGGCTTTTCGGACGCATTGAATACTTTTGAGTATTGCATCATTAGATTTCTGATATCCGTCGTCATTTCTCAAAGCTCTCATTCTATTAGTAGCAATATAAGGTTTGAAATACGTTGAGCACAAGTTTGTAATCTCCTCGAGAACATAAGCTTCACAAATAGAGCCCTCAACCCGTGCCTTGTTTTTTACCTTTCTCTTTAGGTGATTCAGATGCTGCTTGAAGGGGTACATCCAACGATAACCGACAGGACCACCAACATGTGCCTCATAGAAAAGATGAATTGGCAAATGCTCCATAGAGTCGAAGAATCTAGGAGGAAACAACTTTTCGAGCTTACATAGTGTTACCGTAATGTCCTTTTCTTGCTTTTCTAGACGATCGAAGAGCAACTTAGTAGAACAAAGATCTCTGAAGAATATGCTGAGCTTTGTCAATGGATCCCAAATGACCTGTGGTAAGAATTCCTAAAATGCAATCAGAATTAACTTCTCCATGAATACCTAACAATCGTGGCTCTTTATACCCGCCAGTTTGTTCTCCTTGAGGTTGACGCATCTTCTCAAGTTCGACACGTACCCGTCTGAAAATTTTAGACCCTGAATTCACCTACAAAGTCTTCCTTTATCCTCCTTCTCCAGTGAGAAAATTGACTTAGGCTGCTTTAACTTTCCATTCCCCTCCTCTATCAAATATAACGCAGGACGTCTATATATTTCTTCTAAGTCCAACCTGGCCTTCGGATTGTCTTTCGTCTTTCCCTTTACCTCCATTATAGTATTAATTATGCTATCAAACATATTCTTCTCGATATACATGACATCAACGTTATGTCTGATTAGATTGGTGCTTCAATATGGCAGATCCCAGAATATACTCCTCTTCGTCTAGTTATGGGTGCGACCAAATTTGTCACACTTGTACCCCTTAGCAGGCTCTTCGATAGCACTTGGTAAATCTTTTACCTGTTTTTATATCGTGTATCCAGGCCACCTTGGCAGTGGATTGGCCTTCTCCAGAATGCTTGTCCGAAAAGCATTCTTGTTCCTCCGGTACGGATGATCCTTCAGCAAAAATTATCGTTGACAATCGAAGAAGCACGGTTTGCCTCCGTGTTTCAAACGGAAAGCCTTAGTACGGTCCATGCAATACGGACATGAGAGACGACCATGAGTGCTCCATTCCGATAATATTTCATATACCAAAAAGTTATTGATGGTCCACATAAGTGCTGCCCTTATCTGAAAATTCTGCTTTCTAGAAACATTGTATGTGTTGGAACCTACTTCTCACAGCTGATTCAACTCATCTATCAAAGGCTATAAATATACATCGATGTTCCTCTTCGGATTGTTCGGACCCGGGATAATAATGGTTAGGAACATATATGGAGTCTTCATTCACATCCAAGGCGGTAGATTGTACGGAGTGACGATCACAGGCCAACACGAATACTGGGAGCCCGAAAGTCCGAATGGGATAAAACCGTCAGAGGAGAGCCCCAATCTGACATTACGTGGATCCGAAGCAAAATCTGGATACTCTCGATCAAAGTGCTTCTATGCTTCTCCATCGGATGGATGATCAAATACTCCTTTGATTTGTTTCCTCCTGTGCCAACTCATATTTTTTGTAGTCTTATTCATCATAAATAACCTCTGCAACCACGACGTCAAAGGCAAGTAGTGCATCAAATTGGTAGGCTTCTTTGTACTAACAAACTTCCCTCTTCCAGTAGCCTTGTAGCGATCAGCACCACAGAATCTACACGTATCTTCATCCTTGTCGTCTTTGTAGTACAACATGCACCCGTTGCGACATACATCAATTTTTTTATATCCTATCCAGAGCGATCTCACCATCCTCTTAGATCGGTAGAAGTCTTTAGGAAACTTTGCATCCTCTGGTAAGATCACTATAATCAAATCCATCAGTCGGTTATAGCATTCTTGCGACATATTAAAATTGGACTTGATGCTCAACAATCTTGTAACAACCTCCAATGGTGAATGATCTTCACAACCATGATATAATTTAGTCCTTGCATTCTCCAGCAACTCCATGAACTTCGCAGCATCGGTATTCGGTGCCTCCTCAGCTGCATCCTGATTGTCCGGATCAAAACTAGGCCCCACCGTATCAAAAACCATGTTCACCCACCCGTCATCGTAAGCAGCGTGGTCGTGGACATCCATATACGGCTCCACATAAGGCTCCGACTCCGATGCTAAGGACACAAGTTCTTCGTGCGCGGTCTACTGATAGTAATTTGGCGTGAAACCCTTCGAGTACAAATGATATATGACTTCCACTTCTGGATGATATTTTAATTTGCAATATCTCACATACGGACACTTAATTTTGGTACAGTCCATGTACTGAGGGAACGCCTTGGCGAACTGTAGGAACTGTTGTACACCCTCAATGAATTCATCCCGCATACAGCACATGTCATCAGGATGATGGTCGTACATCCACGAACGATGATGCAGGTAGTAATTTATATCTATTTCTAGATACTTTTGCAGCAAAAATGAATATACAATTACCTTCAAGTATATACTCATCGTTAAATACAGTACATGCACTGATACTCCTAGTCCTAGCATATTTACTCATCGTTAAATATAGTACATGCACTTATATTCACTGCGACCTTCAAGTATGGTTGTTTGAGTGATCAACTAAAGGGAGAGCAGTGTGCAGCTCTGTGCTAGCACAGCAAGAAGGAGCACAACTGAGCAGTTTGCAGCTCTGTGCTACCACCGTACAAGGGGGAAGCATACAGCAGTTTATAGTAGTAGCAGCTAGCTGTACTGCATAGTACAGTAGTGAGGAATCAGTGTGCAGCAATACTGTAAGTGCACAGTAGGAAGGATGCACAGCAGCAAGTAAACTCAGCAAGTAACAGCAGAGCCAGTGCACTGCAGAGCCTTCAAAAGCAGGTTTAGCAATCTGCAGTAGCCAATTCAACAGCTCGTGCAGCAAGAAGCATCAGCCCAAGTTGGATACGAGTTCTAGAAGAAGCCAATACCGTATATCGTGTCTCAGCTTTGAAGAGTCATTCCCGTGTCCGTGTATACGACTCTCCTTGAGTCAAGATTTATATCGTATTATATACGCTGCAGATACGCAAGGTTGCGTCTCAACTCAGACAGCTAACTAGAAAAGAGATAGGGTTAGGGTCTGTGTCTAAAATAATGGAGTGCGTGAATGGAGTGCACCCTTAAATATGATAAATAAAGTGAAGGACAAGTCAAAGTATTAGGGTTAGGGTCTGTGTCCAGAAAGCTGTCTGAGTTAGGGTCTGTATCCAAAAAGCTGTCTTTATGTTTGTGTGTGTCCGTGTGTCAGTGTCAGTATTAGGGTTAGTGTTCGCATGTGTTAGTGTGTCCCCGTGTGTGTGTGTGTCCGAGTTAGGGTTAGGGTTAGTGTGGGTTATGTCGTGTCGTGTCGTGTCGTGTTGTGTTATGTTATGTCGTGTTAGAGAGAGAGACGGAGAGAGGAGCTCACCAAGTGATTAGAGAGAGGAGAACGCCGAAGGAAGGAGGAGCCGCCAGAAGAAGGAGGACGCCGGAGGGAGGAGGGGAGCCGGAGGAAGGAGGAGCCGCCGAAGGGGGGAGGACGCAGCCGGAGGGAGGAGGCGACCCAGAGGTGGGGCGCCGGGATGGGGGGCGGTTTAAATTTTTCGATATTTCGATCAAAATGGGGGGAAGAGAAATTCGTCAAACCCTATATGAAATAAATTAGCGACGTCGGTCTTTATATCGCTAAACATCGCTGATATAATAATATACTGCGACTTAAATACATAAACATCGTTAAATGTCTCTAAAATTAAAAAGTTAGCAACTATCTAGCGACATATTATATATTTATAATAATTATAGTCGCTAAACATCGCTCTACGTCATTATCACCGACGTATTATGACATTTTATATGGACGTCGCTAAATACCTATAATTCAGCGACGTTTTATTTTAACGTCGCTAAAAATGTCGCTAATCCCACAATTTTTAGTAGTGTTGACAGTAAGTAGACAGATGGTCATAACCCACAAGACGGTCGATAAATTTTAACCTAAATGGGAGGGTCAGTTCTTTATGGAGTCTGTATTCTTTAACGGCACCTACCGGCTCGCAAAACCGAATAACGACTTACTCATGATGCCTATCAATGGCAAGTTCCTCAAAAAGTACTATGTCTAAGCCAGACTTGTACTCCCCTTACTATCTCAGTGGGACAACCAAAATATACAGTGTACGATCCCTGTTGTTCATCCCCAACAAGGGTGTAAGCACAATATGCACTTCCCTTGCCACAAAAGTTTGATAAAAGCCATTATCTGTATTCAGCAATCCTGAATATGCAACAGACAGTGGATCCTCAAAATCTCTCCAATTGAGCCATCTTTAGGTTTATCCACACTTTTGGGTAGATCACTCATAATCAGTTCCTTTGGGCATTAGTTTACGTTCATATCACCTCTGAACTACTGTCATAACCGACTATCCCCAGCAGGGTTTGTCATGTCCATATTATCGACCTCTTTGTATGAACATCGATTGTTACGTCCATATTACCTCAGACATCGGTCGTCATTTAAACTTATCACTCGTGCTTAACTCTAAGTATGCCAGCGGTGTTAGGTCCACAAAATCTGCCACGTCCATATCACCTCTAGCAGGGCTTGTCTTGAACCTATTACTTGCACTCAGGTGTGCAAGAAGTAATGGGTCCACTATCACGTCTATGTCACCTCTGATAGGGTTTTATTTTGAACTTATTACTTATACTCCAGTGCGCAAGAAGTAATAGGTCCACCAACGATCTTCTAGTGGGATACATTTAATATAAGCAAGCAGTTCACGTCCATATTATCTCTGAACTATGAGCTGCCCATATTTTTTATCCAAAGAAAATAGCCATGTCCATATTACCTCTAGCTCGTTTCCTTTTCCTTCTACCAAAATACCATGATCATACATAACCTCTCGGTATGACTATCGATTAGCTCACGTCACTATCAGAAAAAGTCAAATTAGCAACGTAAAGAAACGTTGCTAAATGACCAATAAATGTCGCTAATTACTTTTAGCGATGTAATTAGCGACATTTTACAAAAGTCGCCTTTCAGCTAGTCGCTGAAAGAAAAAATATCGCTAAATGTCGCTATACCGACGTTTTTTAGCGACGTAAATGTGTCGCTAGATTAGCGACATTTAGCGACGCAACGTCGCTAATTAGCGACTTATATAGCGACGTTACAGCAACGTCTTTAATGACATGGCAATACTGCCATGTCAGCAAGTTGCAACATACAGCGACATTTTTAGCAACAATTTTAGCGACATCATTAGCAACATGTAGTAACGTCGCTAAATGTCGCTAAACGTTGCTAAAAATGTCGCTAATTGTACAGTGAAAAAATAAAAAAAATGAATACTGAATTGTTTCCAAACTATTATTCCTGCAGTTTATTAATTCATAATATATACAAATAGACCCGGAGCAACCCTCCGTTGAATTTCCTGGGTTTGCCGACCCCCTTGGGTTGAACACTCAACACCGATAAATTAACATATATTTAATATAAATAATATAATAAAATTTGAAGAAAATAAAATATCCAACAAATATCGTCGTAAAGAATACAACAAATATATATCCATACAATGAGTCTCATCCTAAATAATATAAAGAATACAAATATCCAGCAAATATCCATGCAAATATCTATACTACTGCGGATCTGCAGGAGGATAACCACCAGTGCGCATGAAGGATAAGAACAGATCATACTGCTCCCGTGAAATCGACACCAATATCGATAGAGAAGGTAGTGACGTCGGTGGAGTCTGTATCGATGTAGGCGCACCAGAAGGACGTATCCGCTCTAACTCTGTGAGTCGCTGGTTGTAAGAATCCATAGTAGATAACAGCCTTGTACTTCTATGAACCATTGAATCCTGCATCATCGTCATCCTCTCGCCCATGGATAGTTATGATGCCTGCAGCTCCGTCACTCTTAGATCATTTATCAAATCTCGGAGCTTCGTGATGCTGCGGTCGAGCATATCGAATCGTGCGATGAGCGTCGGATCGTCCGCCTACGGCTGGGACCGGGGCTGCTCCTCCATCCTTCGTAGCAACTCGTCACGGAGAGACGCAATCTGACGGTCAACGGCCTCCTGGACTCTGGCCGACGACTGCGAGAGATGTGGGGAATGCGCACTTGTCGGGGAGGCCCTAGATGACTGCGTCGCAACCAGGGCGCCATAGGATCCTGTACCGTAGTACGTACCCCTCTGGAGACCACCAGCGTGCAGTCACCCATAGGTCGTCCACCGACGGAGCTGGAGCGGGCTGCGAGGAAGTACCAGCCTCTCCAGTTTTAGGTGCACTAGCAGTCGCCCGCTCACGCAGCCTTAGATACTCGGCCTAGAAAAGTTTAGATACTCGATAATTGCCTAAGTTATATTAAAATTATCACAAAGTAAAGTAATACTTACATAGTTCTGCGATGCCCTCTCATCAATGAGATTTCCGTCCTTGCGATGGGTGGCCAAGAAGACGGTCACTATGTTTGCATCCTCACCCCTCTGTACCTGTTAAAAATATATTATTTTGTACTAAAATTAAACATTTTTTCCTACTACCATTTTATCGTACTTATATTAAAATAATATATCTTAAATAAAAAATATACCGGAATATATATGGAGTCTTTATGCACATCCAAGTTGAAAGATTGTACGGAGTGACGATCACAGGCCAACATGAATATTGGGAGCCCGAAAGTCCGAATGGGGTAAAACCGTCAAAGGAGCGCCCCAATCTGATATTACGCGGATCCGAAGCAAAATCTGGATACTCTCGATCAAAGTGCTTCCATGCTTCTCCATCGGATGGATGATCCAATACTCCTTTGATCTGTTTCCGTCTGTGCCAACTCATGTTTTCTGCAGTCTCCTTAACCATAAACAACCGCTGCAACCGCGACATCAAAGGCAAGTAGTGCATCGAATATGTAGGCTTCCTTATACCGACAGACTTTTCTCTACCAGTGGCCTTGTAGCGATCAGCACCACAGAATCTGCAAGCATCTTCATCATTATCGTATTTGTAGTACAACATGCACCCGTTACGACATACATCGATTTTCTTGTATCACATCCAGAGCGATCTCACCATCCTCTTAGATCGATAGAAGTCTTTAGGCAACTTTGGACCCTCGGGCAAGATCTCTATAATCAAATTGATCAGTCGATTATATCATTCTTGCGACATATTAAAATCGGACTTGATGCTCAATAATCTTGTAACCACCTCCAACGGTGAATGATCCTCATAACCAGGATATAGTGGAGTCCTTGCATTCTCCAGCAACTCCATAAACTTTACAGCATCGACATTCGGTGCCTCCTCAGCTGCATCATAATTGTCCGAATTAAAACTAGGCCCCTCCGCATCAAAAATCATGTTCACCCACCCGTCGTCGTAAGCAGCATGGTCGAGGACATCCATATACGGCTCCACATAAGGCTCCGACTCCGATGCTAGAGACACAAGTTCTCCGTGCACGGTCCACTGATAGTAATTCGGCGTGAAGCCCTTCGAGTATAAATGATATATGACTTCCACTTCTGGATGATATTTTAAGTTGCGACATCTCACACACGGACACTTAATTTTGGTACCGTCCATGTACTGAGGGAATGCCTTGGCGAACTGCAGGAACTACTGTACACCCTCAATAAATTCATCCCGTATACCGCATATGTCATCAGGATGATGGTTGTACAGCCACGAACGATGACGCAGATAGTAATTCATATCCATTTCTAGATACTTCTGCAAAAATGACAGTATGTATCCTATAAATCATTACATACAGTGTGATTCTCTGGAGGAAGGTAAGAACTGCTCTAACTTGATACACAATGCCCTATGTGTGTGTGTGTGTAAATATGGTTTGAATAAAAACCCTAGTTCTTTCCTAATTTAGTTCTTTCTTTCTTTATAATTTATTCAGTTTTTTGGCTAAGTGTGATTGTTCTCCTCCAATTCCTGACCAAATGGGAAGAGGACCCATCAATTTGGTATTAATTGGTATCAGAGCCTTTGGATCATGCTCTTGAAGCTAGTTGAAAGCACGACTCGAGCAGCCATGGCTCCAGAGCTGGATCTCTCTAAAGAATCAATACCTACCTGATGCAAATGGGAGGATAATTGCGTTGGAAGGTACAATTCATCACTTGAACCATAAAAATTTGATAGGTTGTTAGAGGAATTGGTTATGTCAAGAAGAGGGTTTGCGTTTTCACCATATGCTCCATCTTTGGCAATATCTCAATCCCCCCTAAATATACCAAATATACCATAATTTAGTATAAATCCAGCTGGAATGGCACCAAATCTACCATAATTTGGTATGATCCCTACTGGAGTAGCTCAATCCATTCCTCAAATAAATCAAACAACCCCAGTATAACAATTTTTCATCAAAACCCTTGCCAAACTGCAACATATTATCAATTTTCTCATAACCAGAGAACAACTCTAGGATTTCAAGCAACTCATGCTCAATCCAAATGTCACTGCACCAAACCCTAGTTTTCCTACATCACCTATGATATCTTCCCCATGTATAAGTGCATAGTATACACAGGTTGTGCACTGTATTGTTGGAGTGTTGGGCAGACCAGGATTTGAGTGTGAGATATAGGAGTGTTGTGTAGGCCAAGAGGGAGTCACAGTGCACTTTTGTGTACTGCAGTGAAGAGCAGCAGCAACAAGGGGATGCACAGCAGCAGTAAGGGGAGCAACTGCAGCAGCAAGAAGGGCAACTGCAGCAGCAATGCACAGCAACCAGGGTTAGGGTTAGGGTTAGTATGTATCCGCGTGCGTGTGTGTGTATGTGTTCGAGTTAGGGTTAGGGTTAGTGTGTGTCATATCATGTCGTATCGTGTCGTATCATTTTGTGTTATGTCGTGTCATATCGTGTTAGATAGAAAGAGAGAGACAGAGAACGAAGATAGAGAGGAGCTCACCGAGGAGGGGAGCCGGAGGAAGGATGCGGGAGGGAGAAGGGGAGCCGGAGGAAGGAGGAGCTGACGGCGGAGGGGAGAGGACGCGGCCGGAGGGGGGTCACCGGGAGAGAAGAGGGGACGCCGGAGGGGGAGTACGCGGCCGGAGGAGGGTCGCCGGAGGAAGAAGGAGCCGGAGGGGGGTTTCAAATTTGGGAGAGGGAGAGAGAGAGAGATCGAAGGAAATAGGGGAAACAGCCCTAAATGAAACAAATTTAGCAACGTTTTAGCGACGCCAATAATGACGTCGCTAAGTTAGCGACGTCTTTAACGTCGCTAATGACGTCGCTAAATGTCTAAAAGATATATGTTGCTAAATACGTCACTAAACGTCGCTAAATGAAATATATTAGCGACGTTTAGCGACCTTAATTAAACTTATAGCGACTAATCTTTTAAAAACTGAATAAAGGTCGCTAAACATTGCTAAATGTCGCCAATTAGCGACGTCTAGCGATGTTTTTACATGAAGTCAATAATTTATATTATATTAGCGACGTTTTTCGTTGACGTCGCTAAAAAACATCGCTAATCTCGCTTATTCTAGTAGTGCGTCCACGTTACCTCTGAGCTATCATCCTCACATCCTCCCTAGTAGGGTTTGTTATGTTCTTCTTAACTGTCACTCCCTATCCCGATATACTTAGAATATACTCAAGTTGGCACACTTTAGGTAGGATTTAAGTGCACGGTTGATTGGAGCTTGGCGCACATTGGCTAGTATTGATTGTGTGGTGGTGGTAGGTAGGGTATATGGCTTGGATTTGTTGGAGAGATCCGACTGTTTATCATCCACCCCTTAACTATATATATCCTTGTTCTCATTCTCTCTCCTCACTAGTTCATTTTTCTTGTTTTGCTCCTAGTTTTCTTCATAGGCAAGTACACCTTACAAATATGAAGAAATATGATCGGCTATAGTTTTATTCTTAGTATTTGGTTGCTGTAATTAGTTTCTAGTAGTGTTCTGATTATAATTAGTTCTTGGAGTTTTTCATATTTAAGGTGGTTAATGGTTTTATCTTGATTTTATTATGAGGGTTTTTATGAGTATATTTTTTCTAGGGAATGATCCCCCAAAAATGAGATATTTTCAAAAGATGTTGTTTACTGATTTCGAGCTTGGGATTTTTTCTTGATTTCTGGTTCTTGTTGCTTGAGGAATGGAGCATTGTCATAATCTTAAGCTTGAGCTCTGAGTGCATCAATGGTGGATCGGTTGGAGAGAAAGAATAGTGATAAGCAGTACACATGAGGATTTATATTATAGGTGCATATTTATGTGACCCGTAGTCCGTGGGCGCATGTTGAGTGTGACCCGCATTCCATACTCGTGCGTACTTTAAGAGTACTGACAATTTCTTACAAAAGTATGTCAAGGGGATAATTTTTTGGAAAATCTTCATGGCACACTTTCAGAAGACTTCAGGCTCTGGCGCACAATTTATATACTAACGAACGAACCAAGTAAAAGTGCGCCAGTCTACCTTTCAGCGCACTTCTGACCAACTTCCTATTTATTGGCACACTTTTAACCAAATTAACAAATCGACGCACAATTGACACATTGTGCATTAACTATCAAAAGTGCACCGCTCTTATACATATAACCCGGTGCACTTGTTATCTCTTGACGCACTCTTGCTAGGTTCAGCCTCGATAAGCGAGCCTTGACTTTGGTGCTTCTCGATTCCCGAGGCCCTCAACTGTCGTGCCCTCGATTATCGCACCGCTTGGGGACTCGTATTTTATTTTGTAATGATTTTACACTCGCATAGTGTGCCTATTCTCGTAATTCTCAATTTTGTGTGCCACATCTTCCTGTTATCAATTTTGTGCACCATATTATAGGTTTGTGCGCCATATAGTTGCTTGGTCGCGTATAGTGCGCCACTATTCCTAACTAGCCTATATTGACACTTGTAAAGTACGCCGACCCATGACTTCTTCTGTTTGACTGTGAATGCATGGGTCCTGTTGTGTACTTGATGCCTATTCTAGATTAATTGAGCTTGACCATGATTGATGATCTATGATCCAAGAAATTAAGGAATTAATGAGGCATTCATGACCGTGACTCGATCATATGAGATATTAGATTCCTAATTAATTATGACTCCTGACTTGATCAAAACATAATTTATGTGACCAACTGATAGGTTTGGTATCCTTACTTGATTATTATATTTGTGCTGATACACTTGTCCTGCTCGCCTATTTATAATGGCTATATTGTCCACTAAGTGTGGGACATTGGCCAATATCTATACTGAACGTGACATGATGATTCATGTTCGGTGCATAATATTATATTCCTTAATTTTTGGCACAAAATGATAATGGGTCAGAACCATAGCGTGGCTTGCTTATTGCTTGTTTGAATATTGCATCTATATTTGGGTGAATCCAGACTTGACTCCTTATATTAAATGGATTCGTATCAAATGTGCCCGTACTCTGTACGACATCATTAAGGGGAATATTCATGTGGCCACAACAGAGAATTCCATATCATTATAGGGTTAATTAGGTAACATAAAAGTTGATTAGAACATGGGGAGGGAACGACATCCCGATATCATGCATAATGGGCCGCTCATGATAATTTTTATGGTGTACGAGGCTGGCTACCACGGATATTGTATATCATCCATATGTAGTGGAGTGCAATATTCCACTTTTTATATTTAAGACCGAACCAACATTTTTTCTATAGGAAGGTTAGAACTATTACTGATCAATTAGCGTTGTGGCCCTACGGGGGACTGGTACGATAATGATTCCTGCCTGTATAATATTGACTCAGTTAGCCCTGCTCGACATAGCATGATCTGAGGATGCTTATTATTATTATTATTATTATTATTATTATTATTATTATTATTATTATTATTATTATTATTATTATTATATCTGGGATAATCCCAGACTCTATGTAATAAGCCGTAACATTGATTGTCCGTTCTAACCTAACTTGTTTGTGATTGTAACTCTGCTAGTAGCTTAGGGACATGGACTTTCATAGTGTGGTGTTCAACTTATGTCATTGTTTGGTTGGGAAGTTGGATCATTATGCTATGATGGAATATGGACTGAGCTATGACACACAATCCTTGCTTGACCATAATCATGGGACGTACCTATCTTGGGTGGCATGTCATTTTCTGACCTTGTTTGGTGAAGGAGTGTCATGTTATCCCGAAGATGGGGCACACGCCAATAATTCTTGGATCTTGCACTATATGCTTGATCTGGTTTTTGTTTCTTCATTCGTACTTCCTTGTGGTA
Organism: Iris macrosiphon; assembly: GCA_036927795.1. Classification (NCBI taxonomy): domain Eukaryota; kingdom Viridiplantae; phylum Streptophyta; class Magnoliopsida; order Asparagales; family Iridaceae; genus Iris; species Iris macrosiphon. The sequence continues at coordinate 52,185,026 of JAYESA010000016.1, read as the reverse complement.
CTTGCTATTTGGGGTCTAACCCCACTGGTTTTGTATAGCCAGGTTTAGAGCCAGCACTAGAGGATCTAGCCTATCCTTCTTAGGATGACGCGCACCAGACGGATGATCGCTGAAGGCCACGGATGGGTTTCTTGATAATTGCTCGTATTGTACATTCTTTTATTTTGGGTATTTAGCTACCGTCACTTGTTATCCGGCTTATCTGGATATCAGTTCTTTTTTACATAACTGTAATATAATCAGACTGCAGCTGATCTCGGTTGTATAACTATTGACATTCTGCTGGCCTAACATTTTGATGGTTAAATCTCTAGAACATTCTGATAAAGCATTTGGGACTCCTTACAACTTTATCTCACATGTTCTATGTTGTTGTTACTTGCTTGAATGATTGAGACATAGTTGTTCTTAAACCCTAGGAGACTTGATTGTAGCATGCACCCCTTGTCTTTCTACAGCCGAGACCACCGTACAATGTTCTATACCTTGTACGGAGGAGCTGGCCATGTCCGTCTCCGTATTTTGGTACTGGAGCGTGACAATGTTTTAGTGGTGGCTCATGCAGGTCTTTTAATTTTTTAGACTTGTAGGGTGTCATAATCTTAGAAGTCTCAATTAAATATGTTTCTTCTTGAATTCCTGAATCCATTCTTCTCGATACTCAGCTTGAACCATCTGATTGATTGTTACTCTATTCCTTCCCGTCCTGCTCATGATGTCTTTTATCCCTTTCTTCTAGGGCTTCCCCATCTTCGGTTGTCGGTTTGGATCCATTCTTCTCGAGGCGACCAATAGGTCCGGGAGAGATGGGACAACAACATGAGGCAGTATTTTTTCAGGATCCAGTTTGGATCGAGCCAGTGGTTGGGCCCCCAGGTGAGACAGTGGCAGAAAATATTGAGCAACCTGCTCCAGAGGTTCCGGTTCCCCCAGTAGTTCTAACAATGCCATTAATACTGGATACCCCAGTTTTATTAAAAATCATCAGGGGGTGTTTGATAATAAATGAAAGAAATGAAAATAGGTTTATACGAAACCCTTTCTTTGGTTTACAAACAAGAAGTACTATTAATCCTATACGAGGATGTTAAGTACAAAATTTAATCTGGATAAATATTGTTATAGGAGTCTGATCTGCAGTCGATCACTTTGTCCCTTGGACCACACGATGATGAAGAAGTGTTGTAGAAGAAGGAATAGCTTCAAAGGTTGCAAGAGGGAGTGGATGCTCGATGCCAAAATTGTCGATCACTACTCTCTGTCTGTGCTCTGGATTCTTCTCTCTAAAAAATAAATTTTTGACCCTTCGACCCTTCCACCCTGGACCTCCGTGGACGGAGGTCTCTATTTATAGGGTTTAGTGACAGTAACCGTCCAGTCGGTGTAGAAGCCGGACAGTGGAGAGTATGGCACTTTTTATGCGGCGGTTATAATAACTGCCACCCACGTATAAATGATCTTCTGAATCCGCATGTGACGCCTGTCCCATTATGAGGTAATGCGTATAACTGCTGCAAAGATCACGACATGCAAGCCACGTAGGTAACTGCCCCTCGCGTAGAAAAGGTTGGCTTAGAAGCCAAATACTGTCACCATGGCCTAGAAGCCAAATAGTTGTCAAGTTGGCGTAGAAGCCAAATAGGCGTAGAAGCCTGATGCTGCATGGATAGGTAGCTAGCATAAAAGATAGCCGATCTTCCTTCCTTTACTGAGGTCTTGAGCGTATTCTAGACCAAATAGCCTTATCACGCACCAATGCAAATATAGCCTGAGTTGGCATATTCCGAGGAGATAGCATACAGCGTACTCCTATAGCTGAAAATAGCCAGATCGACGTATTTCAAGGAGATAGCGCACAACGTGCTCCTATAGCTAAAAATAGCCTGATGGCGTAATATGCAGAGGTGATGATGTGGACGTATTAGTCGTAATTATGGCTCCCCCAGTCTTTGAAAATAGAACCAAATCTGGTGCATTAAATGCAGAGATCTGCCCACATCACGCGCATTAACTGCAGAGACGTGCCTCGAGCTCTGTACGAAGAGCAGCTTTTGACGTGGTGGTTTGTTTCGTCTTCTGCTAAGCGTAAAAGCTCACATCTGCCTGTATAACACTAGGCAGCGTATTCCCTTGAATGCGTAAAAGCAATTTGTATCAAGGAAATGTCACTAAACGACGGTCTGGGTCTCTGTGCCGAACTATCATTACAGCCGTCGTCTGGATATTTGTGCAGTACTCTTTGTCAGGAGTCAGGTTCACTGCATGATCTGACAGGTTCATTCGAGGAATACGAAGAGTTTCCCGTACAACTTCCTGTTGCATTAAAAGCGAGCAGGTTTTACGCCAAGGTAGCGATATAACAACATTTTTACGCTGAAGCAGTCTAGAAATACTGTATTATGCGGGTTGTTCTGGAGCTATATTTTACACTGTACTAGCGATAAAGCTCTGCTGTACGACGATGGCTCTGAAGTCATGTCTTACGCCACACAGCACTGAAACTCTGCTTTACGCGGGTTTTATGCATACTGCGTATAATCCTGTAGCATATTTTTCATGCTTCTACAAGACCCCCTTCAAAGTTTTCAAATTACTCGTAATTTGAAATACTTTGAATGAAGCATAAAACGGTCAAGTCTGACTCATTCCTCGAGGCTGATTTCTTGGCAGATTTTTGGGAGTTTGTTGGGATTCGGTGTGTTCTCTTTTGCCTATATAAAGGCTGATGAGTTAACCTGTTCTTCCTATATTTCCTTCACCACACAGAGATGGTTGCCGAGGTTCGTCTTGCTGACTTGAGGAAGAAGAAGATCATGTTCTTCCAGCATGTAAGGAGACGAAAAAGAAGGCGTCTTCGAGCAAATGTCCTCTACAACGATGGATCATGGAAGGATATCATAGCTTTCTTTGCTCGGGATGATCAGCAATTTCATATGGCGATTCGTCCATGAGAGAGGAAGGGTCACATTTGACCACACAGCTTGCAAGCTATATTTTCTTCCATTACGACGGTGGACGAGGGCAGACAAACTGGCCCTGTCTTCCAGTATTGAGTTAGGTCTGAATCCCAACTCAATCTGTCATGGCGTACAGAGGGTGGGCTCTTAAATAATTTAAACAAGCCCCGTTGTGTATTCTCCTGCCATTAATCATTTTCTTGTTAATCGGCCGCGGAAACCGATTAACTGCTGAAGAAGACGAAAAAAGATCTCCACAATATGAGAACCTGACAGAATAGATTCTCGGCATGATCTTTAAATGAAAATGAGAAACCCTTGGTAGAACAAGGATTTCCATCATATGTAATCATTAAGATGAAAAATCTTTTGTAAACTGAATTTCCATCATATGTAATCATGATTAATAAAATTGTCTTATTTTACGCATTTGATGATTTGCCATATTTTGCTGTGATGAAGTCTGAATAACTTTACGCCGACTCTGAAAAGAGTATCTGATCTCGTCCCATCTTTTACGTGTAACTGAAGACGCGTAGAAAGCTGCTTAGCATATAAGTTGAAGATCCAAACTGTCATGCTATTTTGGACAAGGAGTCGCGTAGAATTCTGAACTGTCACTTCTCTGATAAGAAGAATTCTTGTTCAGACCATCATCTTCAGGAATAATTTTCCGAAAGTCCCTTAAAATGGGGCGAGAAATGGCTCAAAACTGACCATGCTTGAACTGTAGAGAAAATATTCTGACTGGATTTTGGATGAACTTCCAATCGACCCAAGAAGAAGAGTCATTTTCAATGCTGAACTCTGTATGCTTTGGGTACTTGGGATGTTTTGAGGCCAAGAAGGAGCATCTTCTGCGTGAACCCTTATAATTGGTTGTCTTGAGAATTGTTCAGATATATGCATACTCTGGCCTGCGTATTTTAAGATATGCGAAAAGTCATAGATCCGTAATATAGATGAGCATAAAATTATGGGTTTGTAGCCTCTCGAGCATAAAAGCTGCTAAGCATAAGAGCATTCGGGCATAAAACCGTAGATTTATAGCCTCTGAAAAGAATACTTTCGAGTGTGAAGTCGTAGATTTGTAGCCTCTGAGCGTAAAAAGCTTTTGAGTGTGAAATCATATATTTGTAGCCTCTGAGCATGAAGTCGTAGGTTTGTAGCCTCTCGAGCGTAAAATCTACCGAGCATAAAAGCATCCGGGCGTAAAATCATAGAATTATAGCCGCTGAGCATAAATCGTAGATTTGTAGACTCTCGAGCATAAAAGCTTCTTAGCGTAAAATCATATATCTGCTCTGCGCGAAAAACTTTTCGAATTCGCTGACTGTCCGTCTTCCCTAAATGATAGGCTGACGTGGTCCCCAATCATAATCGAATATTAAATATCGGATTTGGTTAGGGATTCGAAGAGTTTATCTGAACTCTATAAGTACCATAAGGCCTTTAGAGAAGAAATTCTTCATCTGTCTTTTACAAAAATCCTTTGTTCTTTTGAGAGCTCTTCTTCGTCTCTTCTTTTGAGAACTCTGAGTTTTATCCATGGCCCCGAAATCAACTTCCACCTCTAAGGGAAAGAAAGCTGCCTCGTCTTCTCGCTTCTCTGCTCAAGCACGAGCGACTCCCATTGGACTGAGCGAACCTCACTCTGAACGAAGTATCCCACCGTCAAGCTGTGCACCAGGCGTCATAGGTAAAGCTTTTGGGACGACAAAAACAAAGAAAAACCCTTCTCACACGTTGTACGTGAACGCGCTAGGTTATCTTCTGTGCTGAGAGCCTCTTCGATGAAGATGATGCACAGAGATCTTTTATCATTTATGCCCACATTCCTAATGTGTCAGTATAAAAACTTCATATTTTTGTAGTCTGGCGTAAAAGCTTTGACTGTCGAAATTTGGCGTATACTACAAACTTTGAGTGTTACGCTCTGGATGAAAATTTCGGCGTAACAACTCAAATTTTGGCAGTCTGGCGTAAAAACACACAGACTGTCAAATTTTTGTTTATACTGCCAATCTTGAATTTTATGCCTCGGAAATAGGTTCTAGCGTAAAAACTCAAGTTTTTACAGTCTTGGCGTAAAAGCACAGACTGTTAATCTTTGGCGTAAGCTGCAAGACTGTAATGTCTAGTATAGAAACTGACTTGTTCTTCTTGCATTTGTTGTGAACTTGCAGATACCTCTGTTGGCTGAGGTGATGGGTTCTGCTGCTGGGATGCTGAAATATCTTCCTTGAACAATGAGGAGGCATGGTTGGAGCGGGCTCGCGCTACAGTTTTGAGCTCCAGGAATGAGAGAATGGCCTCTCTGGTACAGCAGATCCGTGATTTGACCGCTCCTCCCAAATGATGTACCTTTTGCTTTTATATGTAATTTGCTCTTTTTGGAGATAATAAAGAGACTTTATCTGACTTTGGTGGACCCATCATTTTTTTGAATATAAATAACAGGCTAGGGTGAAAATGATATCAGAGGTAATATGGACGTGATATACTTTCGGTAAGCTTCAACTAGACATATCTATTCAGAGGTTATATGGACATGATAGAATATGATCCAACTAAAATTTGTACACAAAATACTATCAGAGGTAATATGGACGTGATAGAATATGATCCAACTAGTTCTTTGGAAGTAGTATTGTCAGAATGAGATCTTCACCATACTTCGTTTGAGTAAAGGAGATTAAGCATAGTACCTCTTCAGGAATTTGCCGTTGATAGGAGCCATTAACAAGTCTCCATTAGACTTGACTAATCTGTAAGCGTCGTTTGAGAACGTCGTCTCAATCACATAAGGGCCTTCCCATTTGGGCTGGAATTTATCCTTACTCTTGTGAGTAATGATTATTGGCTTTTTCAGAGCTAGAACTAGCTCGCCAACTTTGAACACTCTTTCCTTCACTTTTTGATTAAAAGCTTTGGAAATGCGTGCCTGGTAGAATGCAATGCGCTGTTGGGCTAGGAGGCATTTCTCGTCTAACCTTCTAGTTCTTGAAGCCTTAGTAGGTCATTCTTTTCCTGAGTCAACTCATTAGCCACTGCTATTCTGAGTGATGGAATTTGGATTTCAATGGGGAGAACTGCTTTACTCCCGTATACTAATGAGAATAGGGTACAACCTGTAGGTGTTCGTACCGTTGTACGGTATGCCCAGAGGCATTCTCCTAGCTTCTCGTTCCAATCTCTTTTGTTCGAAGAAACGAACTTTTTCAAGAGTTTGATGATGGTTTTGTTGAAAGCTTCCGCCAAACCATTAGCAGCAGGATTGTATGCCGTAGAGGCCATATTTTGTATCCGATTCTTATCGTAAAATCGATAAAATGCTTGGTTGATGAATTAAGGTCCATTGTCATGAATTATCCTTCGGGGTATCCCGAAGCGGTAAATGACATGATGCTTAATGAAGCTGATCACGTTAGATGTCTTCACCTCAGCAAGAGGGATCGCCTCTGCCCATTTGGAGAAATAATCTATGATGGCCAATATGAATCGATGACCTTTAGAAGAAGACGGGTGAATAGGACCAATGATATCCATACCCCATGCTTCAAAAGGCTAGGATGCAACCGTAGGATGTAAATGTTCAGAAGGTTGATGTATAAAATCTGTATGAACCTGACAAGCTTTGCATTGTCTCGCATATTTTATTGCATCTATGATCATAGTAGGCCAGTAATAGCCCATCCTTCTGGTACGATCCTGTAGCTTAGGACCAAATTGATGTGCTCCGCATACGCCATCGTGAGCTTCATGGATAATCCGCTGTACTTCTTCATCGAAGAGACATCGTAATAGCAGTCCATCATAGGTTCGGCGATATAGACATTGTGAAGATGCATCAAAATAGAAGCGTAATGATCGTCTTTTGATGGATACTGCTTCTTTAGGATCCTCCGGTAAGATTCCGTACGCTACAAAATCTATAAAGGGACTTCTCCAGTCTCTCTTGGGAGGATCTGTGTTCACAGCGTAGCTGCGTTCTATGTGAAAGTTGTTTTTCATACAGAATAAATCTCTGTTCAGAAGGATCACCGAATTCTGCCTTCTTATAGAAATAGCTAAATCTGCAGCTAGACTGGCTAGGGCATCATCTTCCAGATTCTGAGATCGAGGCACATGCTCTAGGAAGAACCCTTTGAAAGATATGGCTATCTCGATCGTTGCTTGGTGATAAGGAATAAGGTCTGGATTACGGACTTCATATATTCCTCTAACTTGATTGACGATCAGCAGAGAATCACCGAAAGCTTCCAGATATTTGACGTCCAATTCTTTAGCGACTTGGAGTCCGATGAGTAGGGCATTATACTCTGCCACATTATTAGAGCAAGGCTCGCTAAGAGAATATGCTCGATAGATGACGAGTTTATCAGGAGTGACCAGGACAATTCCTACTCCTGAAACCACATTTCCCCTGGGACCAGTCCTGGAGGCACCATCGAAGAATAGCTGCCATGTATCACTTTCCATTGCGAAAATATATTCTACAACTTCGTCGGGAATGTCCTCGTATAATCTGGAGGTTTCTGGGATCGGATGAGTAGCTAAGAAATTAGCCAATGCTTGGCCTTTGATGGACTTCTGAGGGACATACACCATATCATATGGTGTTAATAACATCGCCCAAGTTGCCAGTCGGGAATTAAGGACACTTGGCTTGTTCATCAATACCCGAAGAGGATTGATCCTGGAGATGATATGAATAGTCTGGCCTGTGACATAGTGTCGTATTTTCTGAATGGCGAACATTAGGGCCAAGTATTCTTTTTCTACTGGATTGTACCGGTGTTCAGCTTCGACCATCATCTTGCTTAAATAGTAGATAGCCTGTTCAGGACCCTTATCGTTCTTCTGTGCGAGGAGAGCTCCCAGAGAATGATCCATTGCTCGAACATACAGCAAAAATAGTTTTTCTATGACGGGAGGCACCAGAACTGGAGGATTAGTGAGGTAGCGTTTGATATCATTAAACGCTTGCTAACAGGCTTCGTCCCATACGAAGGATACACCTTTCTTCATGAGACGAGAAAAAGGCTGACACCTCCCAGAGAGGTTGGATATGAATCTCCGGATATAAGCCAGACGATCTTGAAATCCCCTGAGTTCTCTCAGATTATGGGGTGGTCGCATTTCTAAGATGGCCTTGACTTTATCAGGGTCCACTTGAATGTCTTTAGCGATAATGACAAATCCCAGGAATTTGCCACTGGATACACCAAGAAAGGACTTTGTAGGATTCATTTTGAGTTGATGTTGGCGTATCAACTCGAACACTATCTTCAAGTCTTGGATGTGATTATCCTTGAGGCGGCTTTTGACATCTATATCGTCTACGTAATATTCCATAGTTTTGCGTAAATGCTCATGGAATATGTTACTCATATCTCGTTGGTATGTATCCCCGGCATTCTTCAGTCCGAAGGGCATGACCGTGTAGCAATATACCCCCAATGGTGTCCGGAAGGCAGTATGCTTCTCATCTTCAGGATGTATCTTGATTTGGTTGTATCTTGAAAATCCGTCCATGAAAGACATGCGTTTAAAACTGCACGTATTATTGATCATGCGTCTGTAATGGGAAGAGGAAACTCATCCTTGGGGCAAGCTGCATTCAGATCTCGGTAATCGATGCAGATACATACTTTCTCACTTTTCTTCATGACTGGGACAACATTGGCGACCCAGTCAGGATGTTGTTCTTCCCGGATGAAGCCACAGGCTATCAACTTCTTGATTTCAGCTTCGATGGCATCCATCATATCCCGGCGAAACCGGCGTTGGTGCTGCTTTACAGGCTTCGAATTGGGCAGTATGTTGAGTTTATGAGTAGCCACTTTTGGATCAAGACCTGGCATATCCTCATAATTCTACGCAAAGACGTCGATATATTCTTTTATCATCTTGATTATTTCTTCCCTTTCTTCTTCGGAAAGATTATTACTGATGAATATCGGCTTTGGCAAAAGTTCGTCCCCAACGTCAATTTGGATAACTTTATCTTCGGTAGGAGATTATCTCTGCTCGAACCGGAGTTCCTATTGCATATCCATTTGCTGAGCCTAAGAGTCATTCTCAAACAGTTCAGATTCTTGTTCGTCTGCTTCGAGGGAATCTATCAATACCGTATTTACTGATAATGCTCGTTCGAGATCATCATATGAGCCGGAGGACGACAAACCATTTTGAGAAGAGGAAAAGATATCCTTATTTGACTCAGAAGTTACAAGAGAGGTGGTATACCCTAACCCAAAATGAGTTCGTTGACAGTAGGGATCACCATGCAATGGCATTCGCCTGCCTTTCCCGTAGTTGTGGCCTGGTTCCAGGTTCAAATCATAACCCATACTTTGCATAATCTTCAAAGCTTGCGGGCTATATCTGTGAACCTGCATTTTACCAGCATCGTCATCGGGAGAATCTTCTTGTATAGTCGGTTCATTGCGCATGCGACCGAAGACTATTGGATGCTGACTGCTGCGAGTAGGCGGGACAATAAAGATAGAATCCTCATGTGGCCCATATATCGTGATGACATTAGATGGTGACACTACTTCCCACACATACGGATGATAGAAGTCTATAACTTCCAAGAATTTTTGTGCTATAGGTTCTATATCGTTATGGAGAGAGGATTCCTGATTTGGAATTTGAGCGTCAATGTACTGGAAAAGAGGATCTTTATTATCGTCAGAAACCACGTTCCTTGTTATATTTACATCAGTTGGCTGCTTGTTGCGCCGGAGGTTGATGACCAAAGGTGGAGGCTTCTGATTCAAAGTGATCACTAGAGGATCACATGGATAGCCATAGGTTCCATGACTTTCGGACGAGTAGTTTGCCCTTTCACCTTGATTGACAGAGGTTGCTCAGCAGAAGGTTCTTCTGGCTCCCGGTGGGATTCCTTCTCTGTCTTGCCTAACACCTCCTCCATGTAGTCTTGGGTGTACAACATGGCATCGGAGTAGTAGGATTATACTCCTTTAAACGGGTTAAGATCAGCAAACTCCGTTTGTACTGTTCCTTGGGCATCTACATATTTGAAGTATGGATGTAGAGTCGAAGGAACGATGTTGTGATCGTGGATCCATGGTCTGCCCAGTAAAATGTTGTAGGACACCCCTGAATCAATGACATAGCATATAGCCACTGATCTGAGATCACCAATCTGGATCCTCAGACGAATTTTCTCTATTGGCTTACTTTTTCTGGCGTTGAAGCCCACGATTGTAGTGGTGGTGTAAGCCAATTCGCTGGTAGGAATCCTCAGCAGTCTGAGCAGACTATGAGGGATGATGCTGATCGATGATCCCGGATCTATGTGAATCCGGTCAACCTCTATGGAACCGACATATCCGGTGTAATAGAGGGGTCTGTCATGCTTGTTATGTTTCAATAGCATATCATCTTGGGTGAAAGTGATATTCGGGACCACCTCCATCATACTATGGCATTGAGGATATGCTACAGGTTCTTCATCAGGGGACTTAAGCTGGGTCAAGTATGCATCCGCCTGCATTAATGCTTCACTCAGGGCTTGACGAGTATCTTTAGAGAGCCTGAGTAGTTCAAAAATGGACAATCTGGCTGGTGTATTAGCCAACTGGGCCAGGATGTCGAAGTTATATGGCTTCTCCAAACCTTTGTTTTGAATATTCTTCAAAGGTTTATCAAAGCACACTTCTTTTTGCTTGCCCTTGTCCGTCGCAGTTGGTCTAGAAGGACCTGTCTCTGGTATAACAGGTTTCGGTTCTGAAGGCTTGGCAACTGAAGTGTCTGCCGATGCATCTTCCTGACTTCCTCCATAGTCCTTGAGGTAGGCTTTCCCTGAACGGGTTCCAGTAGCCAAAACCTCTTCTTCTGATGTCGAGGATATCGCAACCATATGACATGGTCTACGCTTCGAGTTCTTTTTAGACTTAGCCTTAGCAGCTTGAGTCTCTTCCTCGATCTCTGACACCAGATCTGGATGAACCCACATAATCTCGCCACGCTGGGTAGTTAGGGGTACCAGGTCATGATTTTGACCCCTGGCTGGAGGGAGATTATCAATGTTCATCGTTGTCCGGGAAATGGGTATAACACCATCCAGAACTTCTTGAGGAGTCAGATTGCCAAATTGAAGAGAGATCATGTTGGCTATGACCGTCTTCTCGCTATTGCGCAGAGTGATGGCCTTAGCGTCGATCAACTCTTAGATTTTCCTCTTTAGTACATAACACGCCTTTGTGGGGTGATGTATATACCTATAGAAAATGCAGTACTTGGGGTTATTGGTACTGCCAACTTCATTAGGCCGCTTTACCTCAGAAAGGGTAATCTTGTCGCTTTTTACTAGACACTCGAATATGCTCGGAATATCTTCGTCGTCAAAAGAATATACTTCAATGGGTCCCAGGTTTCGTCTGTGTGGTTGCTACAGTCTTTTGCCTGGACGTATGGATCGCCAGAGCTTCTTTTCCTTTGGAACCATGAGGATGGTCGCTGCTCTATCAGAGGCAGATATCATAATTCCATTATCACGCGCCTTCCGACTGTTGTCTTCAGCGGCTACCGCTGAAATGATAAATGAGGGCCAATCATGGAACTGATATGGTCCTGTGAACACCGAGATCACTGGAAGAAGGTTCTTCCTGCAAATGTCTACCAATACCGAGTTTAGAACTCCGGGAGGCATTTGCAAAGTGGCTTGACGAAAACGTTTGATAAAAGTGCGAACGTTCTCTTTCTCCTTCTGCTTTACTTCGATAAGAGAGGACATAGACATGTCCATCCCTCCTTCGTAGAATCGTGCGAAGAACAAAGTCTTGAAATCTTCAAAGGAAGTAATGCAGTTGTCCGCAAGACTACGGTACCACTGATAAGCCACTCCCGAGAGACAGCCTTTGAACACTCGAGTGAGAAGGGCGTCATTCCCTTGCAATAACACCGCCATTATACTGAAGTAGTTCATGTACTGGCTCAGTGATATCTTTCCCTCAAACAAAGCCATAGTCGGTGGTTTGTATTTAGGAGGGAAAGGGATCTCATCCCAGATAGCTGGGTAAGGCTAGTTGATTCCCAATTTCTTGAGCTGATCCTTATGCTTTAAGGCATCAAATTAGGCTTTCAATTCCAGCACTGCCTGCATCAGATCTTCAGCCGGTAGAGGGACCGCGGAGTGGTGAGAGATCGGTTGTATCGTAACTCCAATATGAGGCAATACATTCTCCGAGTTAGGAAGTGGAGGAGCTGCTGACTCCTGATTTAGAGCAGGCTCCTGATTTGCATTAGATGGTGGTAAGTCCACCCCCACACGTATCTGAGTCGGAGGGACCGATGCTTGAGCTATAGCAGTTGTGTATTGAGTCAGCATCATCTGGTGCATATTCTTCATCATGGACTGTATCACTTTCAGAGATGTCTCCAACACAGCGATGCGTTGCTCAGTACTTCCTGATGGAGAAGCCTCTTCACGTTCATCTTCAATGGCATAGACTCCTATTTCTTTGGATGTCATTGAAGGGTTAGTATAGGTCTCTGTAGAGATTGACTCTATACTTTCAGCATCTGATTCGGGAAACTGGTGACCCCTAGTGTCGGAATTAGAAGAATATGAAGCCGGTTGTCGTGACCTCGAACGGGTGTTTCAGAACACCCCAGCTTTAATATTCTCAAGGAGTTTGTCGAATCTTCTTTGGCTTAGAGTTCTAGAGGGATGACGTCTTGAATTCGACCTTCCTCTAGGAACGTGTGAAGCCATATTCACTGATGCATATGTAGGCTCTTCTTCCTGGAAAGACAAAGAGTAGTTCAACCGGTCGAAAACCGACCGTTTTGCTTCAGAACAGCAATTATTAACTATAATTTTATGACTATTACAACAGTGCTCCCTTGGAGGCATAATAGATATGTTGGAAGATCCTCTATCTTTGCGCTTCTGAATCAGAAATTTACGCAAGTCAGGAGGATTAACAAAAGAAGAAGAAGAAGAAGGCTTGTTTCTCCTGTTCACATCAGTTGGAACACGAAAATTGGGAACCCCAACCCTTTCTCTGTCGTAGGAATACAGCAGTTCAGCCATGTGAGCAGCACATGATCCATGAGGAGCATATCTATCCACAAACTGGGTCTTCTTTACGCCGAGGGGCTTCTCCTGGCGTAATTTGGAATTTTGCTCAAGCTGGCGTAAAACTGAGGAAGTCTTCAATCGGCCATCAGCTTCTCGCATAATCTGGAGAGCGGGCAGATTCTTCTCTTGATGGCGTAAAAGCCAAGAGGTCGGAAGATCCACCATTTGTCTTTCCTTGCGTAGATTGCAGGGCCCATCTACTTTTCCATGGAGGAAAGATGCATTTTTATGCGCGGAGCGCGTTGGAAATTTCTAAATTGGCGCTGAGGCATTATCAAAAATTTTGTCTGCCGCGTCACAGACGGGAGACTGAATTTTACGCGCAGAGCACGGAGTAGACTTCTGGGTTAGCATTGAGGCATTACCAGAAGCTTTGTCTGCCACGTCACAAACGGGAGACAGAGTTTTATGCGCAGAGCACGGAGCAGACTTCTGGATTACCACTGAGGCATAACCAGAATCTTTGTCTGCCACGTCACAGACGAAAGACAGAGTTTTACATGCAGAGCGCGGAGCAGACTTCTGGATTAGCACTAAGGCATAACCAGAAGCTTTGTCTGCCATGTCACAGACGGGAGACTAAATTTTATGCGCAGAGCACAGAGTAGACTTCTGGGTTAGCATTGAGGCATTACCAGAAGCTTTGTCTGCTACGTCACAGACGGGAGACTGAATTTTACGCGCAGAGTGCGGAGTAGACTTCTGGGTTAGCATTGAGGCATTACCAGAAGCTTTGTCTGTCACATCACAGACGGGAGACAGAGTTTTACGCGCAGGGTGCGCAGGTTACGAAGCTACAACCTTGTTGGTCGGAGAAACTAGAGAGTTGGCAGGAATGGTAGGGGATGTCCGGGGCATCCACACCTTACGCAGTTTCCTGTTATCTAGGACAGAGAGAGAGTGAGAGCTACCCCCTGCTCGAAGTATATCTTCATAGGCTGATTGGTCGAATTGGACGACCAAGGTCTTCTTTATTGATCCTACTGATACTGCATCGTGTTAAGCAATTACTTTCTCGTCAGATGAGAAAGAGGTCCCCAGCAGAGTCGCCATCTTGTGTTTGATAATAAACGAAAGAAATAAAAATAGGTTTATACAAAACCCATTCTTAGGTTTACAAACAAGAAGTACTATTAATCCTATACAAGGATATTAAGTACAAAATTTAATCTGGGTAAATAATGCTATAGGAGTCTGATCTGCAGTTGATCACTTTGTCCCTTGGACCACACGATGATGAAGAAGTGCTGTAGAAGAAGGAATAGCTTCAAAGGTTGCAAGAGGGAGTGGATGCTCGATGCCAAAATCGTCGATCACTACTCTCTGTCTGTGCTCTGGATTCTTCTCTCTAAAAAATAAATTTTCGACCCTTCGACCCTTTGACCCTTCCATCCTGGACCTCCGTAGACGGAGGTCTCTTTTTATAGGGTTTAGTGACAGTTGTAGAAGCATAAAAAATACGCCGGATGACTATACGCGGCATATTGGTGCAGAGCAGCGTAAGCAGAAGCCTTCAGAGCCATCAAGTGTGCAACAGAGCTCTTTTCGCTAAAACGCAGTATGAAATATGAAAGCTCAAAGGACCATCCGTGTAAGGCAGTATGTCCAAGCTGCTTCAGCGTAAACAGGGTGCTTGATCGCCTCCAGGGCGTAAAACTCATCCTCTTTCAGACGTAGCATTGAGGTGTACAAGAGACGCTTTGTACTCTCCGAGGTGAACCTGTCAGACCCTGCAATGAAGATCCTGCAATGAACCTGACGTCTGGACTTCTGACAAAGGGATACGGCTCGACTACCCAGACGACGGTTATAATGATGACACAGCATTGTGACCCAGGTTGTCAAATATCGCCATCCCCTTTGCGTAAACTGCTTTTACAAGCACGAAGGGATACGTTGCCTTGTTTTACACAAGCAGACACGAGCTATTTTATGTTCTGCAGTAGACAAACCGCCTGCAACATCAAAAGCTGCACTCTGTACGGGGTTGAGGCACGTCTCTACGTCTAATGCACAGAGCGGTGACAGTTTCTCAAGGCACGTCTCTGCGACTGATGCGCAGAAGGGGTTGCAGACCTTCAAAGACACGCCTCCATATTTAATGCACAGGATTGTGGCAAATCTCAGCATTTAATATAAGAGATTTGATTATATCTTCAAAAGCCATAATTTCGGCTAAGACGTCCCCATCAGCACTCTAGCACGGTACGCAGCGGCTTCTACGCCCATTCGGCTTCTACGCCCATCCGGCTTCTATGCCTGCTCGGCCTTTATGACCACTCGGCTTCTACGCTTGCTCGGCCTCTATGACCATTCGGCTTCTACGACTGCTCGGCCTCTACGACCACTCGGCTTCTACGCCTGCTCAGCCTCTACGACCACTCGGCTTCTACGCCTGCTCGGCCTCTACGACCACTCGGTTTCTACGCCTGTTCGGCTTCTACGCCTATTCGGCTTCTATGCCGGTTTGAAAATCATTTGACTTCTATGCCATGGTGACAGACATTTGGCTTCTATGTCAACCTCTTCTACACAATGGATACCTACCTACGTGGCTTCTACGCCATGATCTTCGTAGCGATTATACGCGTTTTGTCCCTTAGTTGGACCTGCGTCATACGCTCATTCAAAGGATCATCTATACGCAGGCATTGGTTACTTTAACCGTTGTGTAAAAGGGTGTTGTACTTTCTACTCCTCAGTTTCTACACCGACGGAGTGGTCACTGTCACTAAAACTCTATAAATAGAGACCTCTATCAATGAGAAAACAGGTGGGAAAATTGGTCAAGAAACCAATATCAGATCCAGGGTCAAAAGATTGAAAGATCGAACCAAAGGTCAAGAGAGAGAGAGAGAGAGGGAGAATTCGGAGCTCAGGCAGAGAGTAGGGATCGACGACTTTGGCATCGTGCATCCACCCTCTCCTGCAACCTTCGAAGCTGCTTCCTGTCTTCTACGGCACTTCTTCAACATCGTGTGGTCCAAGGGCTAAAGTGATCGACTGCAGATCAGACACCTATAGCAATATTTACCCAGATTAAATAAATTGTACTCCCATATCCTCGTATAGGATCAAATTGTACAAGTTTGTTTGTAAACCAAAGAAGGTGGGTTTCGTATAAACCCTATCCTGAATACATTTTCTATTCTTTCGTTTAATACCACAAACAAGATGGTGACTCTGCTGGGGACATCTTTCTCTTCTGATGAGAAAGCAATTGCTCAATACGATGCGGTATCTATAGGAACCGTGAAGAAGACATGCTTCGAACCGGGGGTAGCTCTCACCCTCTCTCCGTCCAAGACAATAGGAAGCTGCCCAAGGTCTGGATGCCCAAGACATCCTCTACCATTCCTGTGGACTCTTCGATCTCTCTGACCTCTCCGACCAATGAGGTTGTAGCACAGCTCCCTCCGTGCCCTGCACGTAAAATTCAGTCTCCCGCTACGCGCGGTACAGACAAAACTTTGGGCAAAGCCTCAGTGCTAACCCAGAAGTATCCACTGTGCTCTACGCGTAGGAACCAGTCTCCCGCTACGCGCGGAACAGACAAAACTTCGGGCAAAGCCTCAGCGCTAACCCAGAAATATCCACTGCGCTATACGCGTAGGAACCATTCTCCCGCTACGTGCGGTACAGACCGAACTTCTGATGATGCCTCAGCGCCAAATCGGAAGTACAAATCACTCTCCATGCGCAAGACAACATCTGACCTCTACGGGGAACCAGATAAGCGCTGTGATTTCCTCAAGGGGAAGCAAGCGGCGGAGTACTCAACTTCTCGGCCGTTACGCCAGCGAAGAAGCAATCTGCCTACCCTCCGGATTATGCGGGAAGCCGACGGCCGACTGAGGACCTCTTTAGCTTTACGCCAGTCTGAGCATATCTCTAAATTACGCCAGGCGGAGTCCCACGACGTAAAGCAAGCTCAGGTTGCGGAAAGGCACCCTTTACGGGGATTATTCACCACCCAGATGGCCGACCTGTTGTACACAGGTGGTATAGGGAAAACCTTGGTGCCCAATCTCTGCATGCCCACTGATGGGAACAGAAGGAACAAGCCGTCGTCTTCTTCCTCTACTCCTCCTGACTTGCGTGCATATCTAATCCAGAAGCGTAAGGAAAGGGGACCTTCCAACATGTCTATTACGCCCCCTAGCGAGCGATGTTGTAATAGTCATAAAATTGTGATTGACTGCTGCTGTTTTAAAGCAAAACGGTCGTTCTTCGACCGATTGATCTACTCTCAGTCTTTCCAGGAAGAAGAGACCGCGCATGCATTCGTGAACATGGCTTCACACATACCTAGAGGAGGGTCGAGCTCAAGACGTCATCCCTCTAGGCCTCCGAGCCTAAGGAGATTCGAAGACCTCCTCAGGAACACTGAGGCTGGGGTATTCCAAAACACTCGTGCAAGGTCACAACAACCAGCTTCGTACTCGTCTGATTCCGACGCTGGGGGTCACCAATCTCCCAGATCAGACGCTGAGAGTATAGAGTCAACTTCTGCAGCGACCTATACTAATCCTTCGATGACGCCCAGGGAAAGGGGAGTTTTCGCCGTTGAAGATGAACGCGAGGAGGCTTCGCCGTCAGGAAACGCGGAACAACGCATCACTGTGCTGGAGAGATCTCTGAAACAAATGCAATCCATGATGGAGAACATGCACCAGATGATACTAACTCAGCACGCAGCTGCCATGGCTCAAGCGTCGGTCCCGCCAACTCAGATACGTGTGGGGGTGGACTTACCACCATCCAATTCGAGCCAAAAGCCTGCTCTAGATCAAGAGTCAGCAGTTCCTTCGCTTCCTCACTCGGAGAATACATTACCTCCCGTTGGAGTCACGATGCAACCAACTCCGCGCTACACCGTAGTCCCACTTCCAACTGAAAATCCGATACAGGCAGTACGGGAGTTGAAAGCCCAGTTCGACGCCTTGAAGCACAAAGATCAGCTCAAGAAACTGGGAATTAACCAGCCTTACCCAGCTATCTGGGAAGAAGTTCCTTTCCCTCCGAGGTACAAACCTCAAACTATGGCTCTGTTCGAGGGAAAAACATCACCGAGTCAGTACATGAACTATTTTAGTATGATGGCGGTGTTGCTACAAGGGAACGACGCCCTCCTCACTCGGGTGTTCAAAGGTTGCCTCTCAGGAGTAGCCTATCAGTGGTACCGTAGCTTGGCGACAACTGCATTACTTCCTTCGAAGACTTCAAAGCTCTATTTTTCACGCGATTCTACGAGGGTGGAATGGATATGTCTATGTCCTCTCTCATCGAAGTCAAGTAGAGAAAAAAGGAGGACGTTCGCACCTTCGTCGAACATTTTCGTCAGGCCACCTTACAGATGCCTCCAGGAGTTCCAGACTCTGCGTTAGTAGATATTTGCAGGAAGAACCTCCTTCCCGTAGTCTCGGTGTTTACAGGACCATATCAGTTCCATGATTGGCCCTCGTTCATCATCTCGGCAGTGGCCGCCGAAGACAACAGTCGCAAGGCGCACGACAATGACATTATGATCTCCGCCTCCGATAGAGGCAAGAGGTCATCTCCCAACAGCGACCATCCCCGCAGCTCCAAGGGAAAAGAAGCTCTGACGGTCAATACGTCCAGAAAAAAGACTGCGGCGACCACGCAGACGAGACCCGGGACTTCCAGGCCCATCGAAGTCTACTCTTTCGACGACGACGATATCCTTAGTATATTCGAGTATCTCGTCAAAAGTAGGAAGATCACCCTTCCGGAGCTGAGGCAGCCCCAAGAAGTCGGCAGTACTGACAACCCCAAATACTGCATCTTCCACAGATACGTACACTACCCAACAAAGGCGTATTACATACTGAAAAGGAAGATCCAAGGGTTAATCGATGCTAAGGCCATCACTCTGCACAACACCGAGAAGACGGTCATGGCCAATATGATCTCTCTGCGGTTTGGCGATCTGCCTTCCCAAGAAGTCATGGACGGTGTCACACCCATTTCCCGGACCACGATGGACATCATCAATCTCCCTCCAGCTAGGGGTCAAAATCATGACCTGGTACCCCTAACCATCCGGCAGGGCAAGATTATGTAGGTTCATCCGGATTTAGTGTCAGAGCTCGAGGAGGAGACTAAAGCTACTAAGCTACGTCTAAAAAAAGCTCCAAATGAAAACCATGCCATATGGTCACAACTCCTTTGCCATCAGACGAAGATGAGGTATTTGCTGCAATCCGTTCAGGGAAAGCCTACCCCAACGACTACGGAGCAAGTCAGGAAGATACGCTGGCAGACGCTTCGGCTGCCAAACCTTCAGGACCAGGCCCCGTCGTACCAGATGCCAGCCCTTCAAAACCGACTCCGGCGGACAAAGGGAAGCAAAGAGAAGTGCGCTTTGATAAACTTGTGAAAAACATTCCAAACAAAGGTTTTGAGAAGCCCTACAACTTCGACATCCTGGCCCAACTGGCTAATACACCAGCCAGGCTGTCCATCTTCGAGCTACTCAGGCTCTCCCAAGGCACTCATCTAGCCCTGAGTGAAGCACTGATGCAGGCGGAGGCATGCTTGACCCAGCTTAAGTCCCCCGACGAAGAACCAGTGGCATGTCCTCAATGCCACAGTATAATGGAAGTGGTCCCAAATATCACTTTCACTCAAGACGACATGCTGTTAAAACATAACAAGCATGACAGGCCCCTCTATTACGCCGGGTACGTAGGTTCCATGGAGGTCGATCGGATTCACATAGATCCGGTGTCATCGATCAGCATCATCCCTCACAGTCTGCTCAGACCATTGAGGATTCCTACCAGCGAGTTGGCTTACACCTCCACTACAATCGTGGGTTTCAACGCCGGAAGAAGTAAGTTATTGGGGAAGATTCGCCTGAGGATCCAGATTGGCAACCTCAGATCGGTGGCCACGTGTTACGTCATTGATTCAGAGGTGTCCTACAATATTTTGCTGGGAAGACCGTGGATCCACGACCACAACATCGTTCCTTCAACTCTACATCAATGTCTTAAATATGTAGACCCCCAAGGAACGGTACAAACGGAGATTGCCGACCTAAACCCGTTTAAAGGAGTAGAATCCTACTATTCCGATGCCGTATTGTACTCTCAAGACCACACGGAAGAAGTATCGGGCGAGACGGAGAAGGAATCCCACCGGGAGCCAGGAGAACCCTCTGTCGCGCTACCGCTGTCAATCAGAGTGAAAGGGCGAACCACTCGTCCAGAAGCCATGGAGCCTATGGCTATTCACCTGAACAAATCCAGGTCAGAAAAAGGGAGCGATCCTCTAGCGGTCACTCTGAACCAGAAGCCTCCACCTTTGGTCATCAACCTTCGGCGCAACGGGCAGCCGACCGATGTAAATGCGACCAGGAACGGAGTTCCAGATGATAATAAACATCCTCTTTTCTAGTACGTTAATGCTCAAATTCCAAATCAGAAATCCACTTCCCGTGACGAGGTAGAACCCATAGCACCAAAATTCTTGGAAGTTATGAACTTCTACCGTCCGTATGTCTGGGAAGTAGCATCATCATCCAACGTCGTCACGACATATGGACCATAGGAGGATTCTATCTTCATTGTCCCGCCTACCGGCAGCAGCCAGCGTTCAATAGTCTTCGGCCGCATGCGCAATCAACCGGCTATCCAGGAAGATCCTTTCGATGACGATACTGGAAAAATGCAGGCTCACCGATACAGCCCGCAAGCGTTGAGGATCATGCAAAATATGGGCTATGACTTGGAGCGGAAGCCAGGCCTCAACTACGGAAGAGGCAGACGAACGCCGCTGCACGGCGACCCCTACTATCAACGAACTCATTTCGGGTTGGGATATGCCACCTCCTCTAAATCGGACGAGGGTATCTTTTCCTCTTCTCAGAACGGCTCATCGCCCTCCGACTCACCTGATGTTCTCGAACAAACACTATCAGTAAATATGGTAGTGGCAGATCCCTTCGAAGCAGACGAACAGGATTCTGAGCCGTTTGAGAATGACTCTTGGGCTCAACAAATGGATACGCAGTAGGAATTCCGCTTCGAGCAGAGGGAACCTCCCACCAAAGACGAAGTTATCCAGGTTGATGTTGGGGGTAAACTTTCGCCAAAACCGATATTCATCAGTAACAATCTTTCCCCAGCTGAACGGGAAGAAGTTATCCAGCTGATAAAAGAATATATCGACGTCTTTGCGTGGAATTATGAGGACATACCGGGCCTTGACCCAAAGGTGGCTACTCATAAGCTCAATATATTGACCGACTCGAAGCCTATGAAGCAGCACCAACGCCGGTTCCGCCCGGACATGATGGACGCCATCGAAGCTAAAGTCAAGAAATTGATAGCCTGCGGTTTCATCCGGGAAAAACAATATCCCGACTGGGTCGCCAACGTTGTCCCAGTCATAAAGAAAAATGAGAAAATATGTATCTGCATCGATTATCGAGATCTGAATACAGCCTGCCCCAAGAATGAGTTCCCTCTTTCCATCACGGACATCATGATCGACAACACCTACGGTTTTGAACGCATGTCTTTCATGGACGGATTTTCAGGATACAATCAGATCAAGATGCATCCTGAAGACGAGAAGCACACTGCCTTCCGGACCCCGTTGGGAGTATATTGCTATACGGTCATGCCCTTCGGATTGAAGAACGCTAGGACTACATACCAACGGGCTATGAGTAGCATATTCCATGAGCATTTACGCAAAACAGTAGAATGTTACGTGGACGACATAGCCGTCAAGAGCCGCCTAAAAAATGATCATATTCAAGACTTGAAGACGGTATTCGAGTTAATGCGCCAACATCAACTCAAGATGAACCCTACGAAGTCCTTCCTGGGTGTATCTAGTGGCAAATTCCTGGGATTTGTCATTACCGCCAAAGGCATCCAAGTGGACCCTGACAAAATCCAGGCCATCGTAGACATGCGACCGCCCCGCAATCTGAGGGAACTCCGGGGATTTCAAGACCGTCTGGCTTATATCCGGAGGTTCATATCCAACCTCTCGGGAAGATGTCAGCCCTTTTCGCATCTCATGAAGAAAGGAGTATCCTTCGTATGGGACGAAACCTGTCAGCAAGCATTCGGGGATATCAAACGCTACCTCACCAGTCCGTCGATTCTGGTGCCTTCCATCATGGGAAGACCATTCTTGCTATACGTTCGAGCAATGGATCATTCACTAGGAGCTCTTCTCGCGCAGAAGAACGATATGGGGCATGAACAGGCTATCTACTACCTCAATAGGATGATGGTTGGAGCCGAACACCGGTACAACCCAGTGGAGAAGGAATGCTTGGCTCTGATGTTCGCTATCCAGAAGACGCGGCACTATGTCACCGGCCAGACTATCCATATCATCTCCAGGATCAACCCTCTTCGAGTACTGATGAGCAAGCCAAGTGTTCTTAATTCCCGGCTCGCAACTTAGGCGATGTTGTTAACACCATATGACATGGTATACGTCCCGCAGAAGTCCATCAAAGGCCAAGAGCTGGCCGACTTCCTAGCTGCTCATCCGATCCCGGAGACCTCCAAATTATACGAAGACATTCCCGACGAAGCTGCAGAATATAATTCCGTAATGGAAAGTGACGTATGGCAACTGTTCTTCGACGGCGCCTCCAGGACTGGTCCCCAGGTAAACGTGGTTTCGGGGGTAGGAATCGTCCTGGTCACTCCTGATAAACTCGTCATCTACCGAGCATATTCTCTTAACGAACCAAGTTCCAACAATGTGGCGGAATATAACGCTCTGTTAATCGCGCTCCAAGTCGCTAAAGAGTTGGGGGTCGAGTCCCTGGAAGCTTTCGGTGATTCTCTGCTTATCGTCAATTAAGTCAGGAGAATATATGAAGTCCAGAATCCAGACCTCATCCCCTATCACCAGACAACGGTCGAGATAGCCATGACATTCAAAGGATTCTTCCTAGAGCATGTACCTCGATCTCAGAACCTGGAAGCTGATGCCCTAGCCAGTCTAGCTGCGGATTTAGCCACTCCTATAAGAAGGCAGGATTCGGTAATCCTTCTTAACAGAGATTTATTCTGCGTGAAGAACAACTTTCACATAGAACACAGCTACGCTGTGAACACGGATCCCCCTAGAAGAGACTGGAGAAGTCCCTTCATAGATTTTGTCGCATACGGAATCTTGCCAGAGGACCCCAAAGAAGCTGTATCCGTCAAAAGACGATCATTATGCTTCTACTTCGATGCATATTTACAATGCCTGTATCACCGGACCTACGACGGACTGCTATTAAGATGTCTCTCTGACGACGAAGCACAGCAGATTATCCGGGAAGCTCACGACGGCGTATGCAGAGCACATCAGCCCGGTCCTACGCTACAGGATCGTATCAGGAGGATGGGCTATTACTGGCCCACTATGATCACAGACGCAATCAACTATGCAAGACAATGTAGAGCCTGTCAGGTCATACAGACTTTATACATCAACCATCTGAATATCTACATCCTACGGTTGCATCCTGGCCTTTTGAAACATGGGGTATGGATATCATTGGTCCTATTCACCCGTCTTCTTCCAGAGGTCACCGGTTCATACTGGCCATCACGGATTACTTCTCCAAATGGGCAGAGGCGATCCCTCTTGCTGAGATAAAGGCATCTGACGTAATCAGCTTCATCAAGCATCACATCATTTATCGCTTTGGGATTCCCCGAAGGATAATCCATGAAAATGGGCCTTAGTTCATCAGCCAAGCATTTTATCGATTTTGCGATAAAAATCGAATACATAATATTGCCTCTACGGCATATTATCCAGCTGCTAATGGTTTGGCGGAAGCTTTCAACAAAACCATTATCCAGCTCTTGAAGAAGTTCGTCTCTTCAAACAAAAGAGACTGGAATGAGAAGCTGGGCGAATGTCTCTGGGCATACCGCACAACGGTACGGACACCGACAGGTTGTACCCCATTTTTACTGGTCTACGGGAGCGAAGCAGTTCTTTCCATCGAAATCCAGATCCCGTCGCTCAGGATAGCCGTGACTAATGAGCTAACCCAAGAAAAGAACGACCTGCTAAGGCTTCAAGAGCTAGAAGGATTAGACGAGAAACGCCTCCAAGCTCAACAGCGCATCGCGCTCTACCAAGCACGCATTTCCAGAGCTTTCAATCATAAAGTAAAGGAAAGAGTGTTCAAAGTCGGCGAGCTAGTTTTAGCCGTAAGAAGGCCGGTGATTCTTACTCACAGGAGTAAAGGCAAATTCTAACCCAAGTGGGAGGGCCCTTATGTGATCGAGACAACGTTCTCGAACGGCGCTTACAGGTTAGCCCAGCCTAATGGAGACCTGTTAATGGCTCCTATCAACGGTAAATTCCTGAAGAGGTACTATGCTTAACCTCCTCTGCTCAAGTCGAATATAGCGAGAATCTCAAAGTCTGACCAAACTACTTCCAGAACGAAACTAGTTAGGTCATATTCCATCATGTCCGTGTGACCTCTGAATAGATATGTCCTGCTAAAAGTTTATCGAGAGTCTATCATGTTCATACTACCTCTGATATTACTCTCGCCCAAACCTGTCATTTACATTCTGAAATGATGGGTCCACAAAGTCAGAAAAGATTCGCTTTATTTATTCCCGGAAAGAGCAGAATTATATTGGGGAAGCAAAAAGAAGGAAGGGCACATCATTGTGGGAGAGCGGTCAGATCGCGAATCAGCTTCGCCAGTGCAGCCACCCTCTCGTCCCTGGAAACCAAGGCATCAGCGCGGGCCTGTTCCAGCCGTGCCTCGGGATTGTTCGTAAAGGACAGTTCGGCCCTTGCCCGAAGAGAGCCAGCTCAGGCAGCTTCTGCACGCTCCAGGTCCCGTCGTGCTGTGCTCAGTCGACTAGTCGCTACGTCTAGACCTGCCAACGACTGAGAAGCCCACTCCTCTGCCTGAGCGAGTTTCTCCTTCAACTTGCAAGCCCTCGCTGCATTCCCTTCATGCTCGGATTGGCACTTCGTCTGAAGAGCAAGAGCCTCCTCCACGATAGCTCTTCTTTTATCCATCTCCAGCTTATGTGCTTTGATGGAGTTATCTAGGCTCTCCAGCTGTTTGGTAAGCCGCGCAGTCATAAAGTCGTATCTGGCCTGGACCTCAGCTTCAAAACTGCCCCGAGTCAGCTGCAAGTATTCGTTAATAGGTCGCTCCAACCCATTAACCATCGCCTCCAGGGCGTCAGCTACCCCAGAATCGCCAAACTCCCTGACCGCCCCAATCGAAAACTGGAAAGCCTTCTTCAGACGATTAAAATCCAGGTTCTTCGCCAACACCATTGAAATCAGCGTGTTCAAACTAGTGTAAAAGAGGCTGGTATACAGCTCGGTCAGCGCAACCAAATCTGGTTGGACGCCAGGAGTGGCCACGATATTGGCGAGTTTCCCTCCAGGAATGATTGCAGACGAGGTGGCCACAGCCGCCGCCTCGACAGGTGGTACGACCGAAGAAGGTACGATAATGACGGTCGAAGTCGTCGGCATACTCGCAAGAGGTGAGGTGACGATGACGGGTTCGTCCTCCTCTTGAGGTGACGAAACTACTCCGGGCGAGCTGGCCCCCGAAGGTATTTCCTCCTCGAAGTCGAACGCCTCCGTATCATCGTCAGGAGCCCGAGCAGAGCCAGAAGACGCTTCAGTGCCATACTTTCCGTGGACGCCATCCCCTGAGAAGAGGACAAGAAAGTTGATATCAATATGATAGTAATCTTTCTAAAAGGAGACATAAAGATGACCTTTACCCGTAGCCAACGGTATATATGCTGCATCTGCAGCCGATGTAGCTATATCACGCCTTAATAACGCAATACGAACTGTCATACCTGGAGAAGGAGGTGGGCCAACCGACATCGCCAGGAGCTCTACCAAGCCCTCACCAAGACGCGGTCGGGGTTCGTCAGCTGGAACCTTGCTGGTCATGCTCACGGACGAGGCAGGAGTTTCATCCGTTGCCGGTCTAGGGAAAGATTCTCCCATTTGCCTCGGCCATGCAGGCAATTTCATTCCACTACCGGAGGCAGTGGCAACAACAACAGCCTCAAGCAGGAGTTCTCCGGCGCCGCCAGCCGAAACTGCGGGTCCCTCTCCTAGAGGCAGGGAACCTCCAATCAAAGGGACATCCCCGACAGGAGAGGCAGCAGATTCCTCTCTAGGAGCCTCAATGCCAGGAATCCGGAGAGGGCGATCAACTGTCTTTTTCTTCCTCTTGCGAGGGGAAGTCTGCTTCGAAGCAGGAGCCCTTCGCTTCCCAGAGACCGCCAAAGCCCCCGCAGGCGGAGGAACTTCACACCTCGGCACTGACACCAGAGGCTCATCCGGAGTGACGGACTCCTCACCCTCGTCAGATAAAATCGAGGGGACTTCGATTCTTCCCCCAGGCTTGGGAGAAGGCACCCTAAAGCTTCAACGCATGTCAAAATCGTGGTGGAAGGTATTGATCGCCACGTAAAACTGAGCGCATGAATGGAGGATATGCAGCTCTGTGGAGAGGGTGGCGACCGGCACGATGAAGATCGCTCCCGTGCAGCCCATGATGAAATACCGCCATCCTCTGGCTCCATCAATGAGTCCGCCCCTGGACCTGAAGCTGGTGATGGCATTGCCCACGTGCAGCTGATCGTACCCAAACTGCCTGGTGAACCGACTAGGCAAGTAAGGCTCGAAGAAGCAATAATCTTCGCTTCTGTACAGCAAATGGGAGGGTCTGATGCAAACTAGCCAATTAAAAGCTTCCGGAGAAAGATTGGTCTTCTCTCCACCTGAATCCTCAAGCCTAATCCCCGACTGATTGCGATGTACAGAGGGAACAGTGCAGAGGAGCTTCCAGCAGTGACCGAGGCTCAGCGCCAGTCGATAGTCTAAGACTGTGTTCACGTTCCAGAGGGAGTCCTTGTAGTTCAGCAAGAAACTACCCCCCGCGCTACTACCAGGGCCGGGAGACATCACCCTGGGGTTGTGGAGGATTAACCATCCCATCAAGTACAGGTATGGTAACTCTACCCGAGGAAAGCTATCACGTCGAGCTTCATCGACGAGCAGTCCGTCAGTCATGGCTCTCAGGCCAGCCTGTATACGTCACACCATGGCAGAGAGCAAGCCCAGTCTTGCCCCGAACACCAGACGAACGACGGGCCACAGGATATTCCGGTGAATGCGGTCCGCGGACGCGATGTCGGGCACCACTACTCGACGCATCCATAGGGAGAGAAAGCCAGCCAGCTTGGCTTCCTCAGACAAAGGCCTGCGGCAGCGCCTCAAGTAACTATAGGCCTTAGTGCCTTCAGGGTACTTTCCTACCCCGTCATTGAGAAACTGATCTGGAGCTTTAGCCTCCTCCATAAGATCCTCGACGACCTGGGCACTGAGCACGTCTAAACAGTTCACGGGCTCATTCTTGCCCCCCGAAACTTTCTCCGACTTGACGGCCCTGGCCCGGTGGAAGAAGAGGTAGGACATCCACTTAGTGGTGTGAGCCAAATCAGAAGGCTCATTATAAAAAGCAGTGCACACGAAATAATGGCACATGAGCTCCTGATGCACCTCTACAACCCGAGGGTCCGAGTCCTCCAACTCCCGGTTGGTGGGAATATACTCTTCATACGGAGTATCCCCTATCGGCAGTCTCGAGATCGCTGGCATTTCGTGGAGGGCCAACCCCAACTCCCCCAGTGGAGTGGCGAAGGTCCCGGTGAGCGAAATATATCGCTCCATCAGTGCCAGAAACAGGTTAGAGTTGGGAGGCAACCCAACACTCGTCACGCTCACGGCAGCATACAGTCCTATGACCTCCAGCTCTCTTCGAAAATGCTTCAGAGCCCAGTCAACTAGGCAAGTCCATCGGAGGTTTGCTGGGGTGATCCACCCATTGCACCAAGGATTCTCCTTGGGGTATACTCCCCCTCACACCATGAAGTCATTGCAGAAAGTCGGCAATTGGACCGGCTGGATCACTGAACTATCTTCACTCGAAACGCTGCCCGGGCACAGTCTCCTGAACAATGTCACGACGCCAGAAGGGCGGCTGACAAACGACCCCTGGTCAGCTCCTTTCAGATAAAAGATCTTCTCCGGCTTGCCGTAAAGATCGGGAGTCAGCGTCCACGACATCCTCCTGGAATGTGTGGCATGGAAGAAAGTCGAGATGGGATAATCTCTCGGCATCGTGGGCAGATACAAGACCACGCTCTCGGCAGGGAAAATCCAGGGTTCTCTCTTGGGCTTCGTCTGGGACTGCTTGTCTATCATGTCCCCAAAGAGAAAGGCCGGCTTGATGTACTGCTCCCCATCTACGTACGTTAGGGGCTCCCCGTTGATCATGCTCAGCAGCATTCGCTCGCCCTGAGCCAATATCAAGATCCTCCTTCCTTCAGGATACTGGGGTCCGGAGATAGGAAATGTCAGGTGCGACAGATCCTCCAGGTAGTTCGAATGCAGCATCCCGGCAGCAGAACCCATCACCTCAGCCAGTGGAGACTCATGCAAGTTAACTGCGAAAAGTACAAGAAAAATAAGTCATTACAAATCTTGCAAACGCAAAGACCAAGAAACGACAGTCTGTGCCTTACGCCAAGACTGTACAAAATTTGGTCATTTTACGCCGAAAGTCACATCCTGAAGCGTAATTGGCGGTATACTGTCCGTGCTTTACGCCAGACTGCCAAAATTCTAGTTACTACGCCGGAAGTCCCATCCGAAGCGTAAAACTAAAATTTTATAGTATACACCAAGTTTTCGACAGTCAGAGCTTTTACGCTCATAACTGCGAAAAACATGGAGTTTTTACGCTGGCACATTAGAAATGTGGGCGTAAAAGATGAAAACGTCTTCGTGCGTCATCTTCCTCAAAGAGGCTATTAGCACAGAAGACGACCTAGCGCGGTCACGTTCAACGTGTGCGAAGGATTTTTCGTCGTTCTTTGTCATCCCAATGGCTATACCTCTAAGGCCGGGTGCGCTACTCGTCGGCAGGAGCCTTCGCTCAGAAGGAAGTTCACCTTGCCCGACCGAAGACTCTCTCGCTGGGGCAGAAGAACGAGAAGAAGAGCATGTGCTCTTTCCCTTGGTGGAGGGGGTTTGTTTCGGCGCCATTTCTGAAAACTCGGAGTGCTCGGAGAAAGAACGAGGAGAAAAACTCAAACAATCGAGGCTCTCTTTCGCAGAAGGCGGATAAAAAGTTTTTCTCTCAAAAGCTTGGGATATATATAGAGTTCGGGTCGACTCCTCGAATACTCAGATGGGCTCCTCGAAACCCCAACCAAATCTCACAAATTAAATATTTGGTTATGATTGGGTACTACGTCAGATCACTACTCTCGAAAGACGGACAGTCAGCAAATTCGAAGAGTTTTTCATGCAAAAGCAGGTCAGCGGTTCCTATGCTAAAGAGCTTTCTACGCTCGACAGCAACAGATCTACGATTTTACGCTCGCAAGCTACAAGTCTATAGTTTTATGCTCGGATGCCTTTGTGCTCGGTAGCTTTTATGCTCGAGAGGCTACAAACCTACGACTTTACGCTCAGCAGATACCAAATCAATGATCTCATGCTCGGTGGCGTTTAGTTTATGCTCGGAGGCAACAGATCCGCAACCTTACGCTCGGAAGATTTCTTTTTCACAGGCTACAAATCTGTAGTTCTACGCTAAGGAGCTTTCTACGCTCGACAGCAACAGATCTACGGTTTTACGCTCGCAAGCTATCAGTCTATGATTTTATGCCCGGATGCCTTTGTGCTCGGTAGCTTTTACGCTCGAGAGGCTACAAACCTACGACTTCATGCTCAGCAGCTCCGAATCTACGGATCTCTGACTTTTCGCATATCCGAACAGCAAGGCGGTCGATTACAGGAGTTCACACAGAAGATACTCCTTCTTGACCTCAACATATCCCAAGTACCCGAAGCATACAAAGTTCAAACATTGAGAAATTACTCTTCTCGGGTCAAATGGAGGTTTATCCAGGCTCCAGTCTGAATATCTCGTCTGACAAGATGGCAAACTCAGTTTGACAGCCATTCCTCGAGCCTGTTCCAAGGGATTTACGAGAAGTCATTCTTGAAGACAAAGTCTGAACAAAAATTCTGTTTATCAGAAGTAAAAACTCTACGCGGTTCCTCAGTCTTAGCAGCAGAACAGTTCTAAATATTCAAAATGCTCAACAGCATTCTATGGACTATTCGCTATGCGCAAAAGGACAGGACCTAGCACTCTTTTAATGGAGTCGGCATAAAGAATCAGACGTTACGAAGCTACACATATTCAGACTTTACAACAACGTATGGCAAGATGATCATATGAAGGAGAAAGACGATTTTTATTAAAGATTAAAGTCATGATTACATATGAGAGAAATCCAATCTACAAGGGTTTTTCTTCATTTTCATGATTACAACTGAGGGAAACTCCGTCGACAGGAGGGCTTCCCCATCATCGTCTGAAGATCGCACCAAGAAGTTGTTTTGACAGGTTCTCGCGTTGGTGACGGCCTTCCTCTTCTTCGAAGAAGATGATCAGTGGCAGGAGGATACGAAACTGGGCATATGACCCATCCTCCAACAGAAGGAAAGCAGGGTAATTCTGCTTCCCTACAGACCACCGCCACTCTAGCCGGTCTGTCTGCCTCTCGTCACCAGAGGTAACTGGAGAAGGCGCCACTTGCAAGCAGTGTGGTAAAATATGATTATTTGTCTCTCCCGAAGAACCACCATACAAAGTTGCTGATTATCCCGAGCAAGGGAGGCTAAGATATCCTTCCATGATCCATCGTTGCAGTGGACACTTGCTCGAAGACGCCGTCTTTTTCGGCTCCTTACACGCTGGAAGAACATGATCTCCTTCTTCCTCAGATCGACCCGACAAACTCCGGCGATCATCTCTGCGTGGTGATGGGAATGTGGAGAGAACAGGTTAACTCCCTCAGCCTTTTTATAGGTAAAAGAGGTCACAACGGTCCCCAATAAATCTGCCATAAAGTCAGCATCGACTGTTTCAATGCTCTATTCAGAAATGTTTCGAGTCACGAGGAGCGGTTCATGCTTCATTCAAAGCGTTCCAAATTCCGAGGAATTTGAAAGCTTTGAAGAGGGTCTTGTAGAAGCATGAAAAATACGCCGGATGACTATACGTGGCATATTGGTGCAGAGCAGCGTAAGCAGAAGCCTTCAGAGCCATCAAGTGTGCAACAGAGCTCTTTCCGCTAAAACGTAGCGTGAAATATGAAAGCTCAAAGGACCATATGCGTAAGGCAGTACGTCCATGCCGCTTCAGCGTAAACAGAGTGCTTGATCGCCTCCAGGGCGTAAAACTCACCCTCTTTCAGACGCAGCATTGAGGTGTACAAGAGACGCTTCATATTCTCCAAGGTGAACCTGTCAGACCCTGCAATGAAGATCCTGCAATGAACCTGACGTCTGGACTTCTGACAAAGGGATATGGCTCGACTACCCAGACGACGGTTCTAATGATGACACAGCACTGTGACCCAAGCTGTCAAATACCGCCATCCCCTTTGCGTAAACTGCTTTTACAAGCACGAAGGGATACGCTGCCTTGTTTTACACAAGCAGACACGAGCTGTTTTATGTTCTGCAGTATACAAACCGCCTGCCACGTCAAAAGCTGCACTCCGTACGGGGTCGAGGCACGTCTCTACGTCTAATGCACAGAGCGGTGACAGTTTCTCAAGGCACGTCTCTGCGACTGATGCGCAGAAGGGGTTGCAGACCTTCAAAGACACGCCTCCACATTTAATGTACATGATGGTGGCAAATCTCGGCATTTAATATAAGAGATTTGATTATATCTTCAAAAGTCGTAATTCCGGCTAAGACGTCCCCATCAGCACTCTGGCACGGTACGCAGCGGCTTCTACGTCCATCCGGCTTCTACGCCTGCTCGGCTTCTACGCCCATTCGGCTTCTACGCCTGCTCGGCTTCTACGTCCATCCGGCTTCTACGCCTGCTCGGCCTTTATGACCACTCGGCTTCTACGCCTGCTCGGCCTCTATGACCATTCGGCTTCTACGCCTGCTCGGCCTCTACGACCACTCGGCTTCTACGCCTGCTCGGCCTCTACGACCACTCGGCTTCTACGCATGTTCGGCTTCTACGCCTATTTGGCTTCTATGCCGGTTTGATAACCATTTGGCTTCTATGCCATGGTGACAGACATTTGGCTTCTATGCCATGGTGACAGACATTTGGCTTCTATGCCAACCTCTTCTACACAATGGATACCTACCTACGTGGCTTCTACGCCGTGATCTTCATAGCAATTATACCATTTTGTTCCTTAGTTGGACCCGCGTCACACGCTCATTCAAAGGATCATCTATACGCAGGCATTGGTTACTTTAACCATTGTGTAAAAGGGTGCTGTACTTTCTACTCCTCGGTTTCTACACCGACGGAGTGGTCACTGTCACTAAAACTCTATAAATAAAGACCTTTATCAATGAGGAAAAAGGTAGGAAAATTGGTCAAGAAACCAATATCAGATCCAGGGT
Organism: Iris macrosiphon; assembly: GCA_036927795.1. Lineage (NCBI taxonomy): Eukaryota > Viridiplantae > Streptophyta > Magnoliopsida > Asparagales > Iridaceae > Iris > Iris macrosiphon. The sequence goes on along the minus strand of JAYESA010000016.1, from coordinate 52,152,410 downwards.
CGAAAGATTGAAAGATAGAACCAGAGGTCAAGAGAGAGAGAGAGAGAGAGAGGGAGAATCCGGAGCTCAGGCAGAGAGTAGGGATCGGCGACTTTGGCATCGTGCATCCACCTTCTCCTGCAACCTTCGAAGCTGCTTCCTGTCTTCTACGGCACTTCTTCAACATCGTGTGGTCCAAGGGCTAAAGTGATCGACTGCAGATCAGACACCTATAGCAATATTTACCCAGATTAAATAAATTGTACTCCCATATCCTCGTATAGGATCAAATTGTACAAGTTTGTTTGTAAACCAAAGAAGGCAGGTTTCGTATAAACCCCATCCTGAATATATTTTCCATTCTTTCGTTTAATACCACAAACAACAGTAACCGTCCAGTCGGCGTAGAAGCCGGACAGTGGAGAGTGTGGCACTTTTTATGCGACGGTTATAATAACTGCCACCCACGTATAAATGATCTTCTGAATCCGCGTGTGACGTATGTCCCATTATGAGGTAACGCGTATAACTGCTGCGAAGATCACGGCATGCAAGCCACGTAGGTAACTGCCCCTCGCGTAGAAAAGGTTGGCGTAGAAGCCAAATACTATCACCATGGCGTAGAAGCCAAATAGTTGTCAAGTTGGCATAGAAGCCAAATAGACGTAGAAGCCTGATTCTGCATGGATAGGTAGCTAGCGTAAAAGATAGCCGATCTTCTTTTCTTGACTGAGGTCTTGAGCGTATTTTAGACCAAATAACCTTATCATGCACCAATGCAAATATAGCCTGAGTTGGCATATTCCAAGGAGATAGCATACGGTGTACTCCTATAGCTGAAAATAGCCAGGTCGGCGTATTTCAAGGAGATAGCGTACAGCGTGCTCCTATAGCTAAAAATTGCCTGATGGCGTAATATGCAGAGGTGATGATGTGGACGTATTAGTCGTAATTATGGCTCCCCCAGTCTTTGAAAATAGAACCAAATCTCGTGCATTAAATGCAGAAATCTGCCCCCATCACGCGCATTAACTGCAGAGACGTGCCTCGAGCTCTGTACGAAGAGTAGCTTTTAACGAGGCAGTTTGTTTCGTCTTCTGCTGTGCGTAAAAGCTCACATCTGCCTGTATAACACTAGGCAGCGTATTCCCTTGAATGCGTAAAAGCAATTTGTATCAAGGAAATGTCACTAAATGACGGTCTGGGTC